>JBAMHV010000010.1:3825889-3840968 GCA_037177535.1 Pseudomugil gertrudae
TTTCTCTCTGCTTCACTCCTGCCCTGCATCTTCATCTCTTTCTTTTCAACTCCGTTGGGATTTGAAGTGTTATTTCATTGATAATCTTCCATTTGGAGAGCATTATTAGTAAATCCCAGTGGTGGACAAGTCTCATTGCCATGGAGACTCTAATAACAAGTCTTGAAATAGCAGAAAAAAAGATATGCAGAGACTCCCGTGTAGCATGACTTCCACCAGCGCGAAGTCTTCTTGAATGACCCAAACTGAAGCTGATGTTTTAAAAAATACTCTTATATTACAAAAAGCACTAAACATTATGACAGTTAACACAGAGCTACTACTGTTTGCTGCCACCTAGCGGCGCATTCCAGAAAGTATGATGTAACTGAGGGAAAACTGCAAAGTTGAACCTGAGCTGGAACATGATTTGCTCACCTATCAGAACCCTGGTTTTCTCCCACGGTGATGGCGTCCTTTCAAGTACTGTTGGGTTTTTTTTTGTCTTTTTTTTTTACTTAAGTCCCAGAAAACAGCATTACAACATACATGAGAAATATTTAGCTAACAGAGTTCACCAACTATAAGGTTCAGGGTTTGCATGCCTGTAAGTCTGCAAGGGTCCACACACTCTCAGGTGAGATTAATCATTTACTTGTTTCTGTAAAGGTCAGTTTAGATTCTTATTCATGTAGTTGCACACTGTGCAACATTTCAAACACTGTGCATAGTTATGTGGTTGCATTCATTGTTTCTTTAGGACTGCCCCACTCCCACCCCACTCTGCTCACATCCACATGTTCATGTTTAGATAGTCTTACAGGGATGTTTCGGTTTGTTACAAAGGGACTTTATGTGGCTTGTAGCAGAGGACTTTCAGTTTGAATCTAAAATATTGCCTTACACTCTAAATGCAAATTGCAGTTAGTAAATGAGGAAAACATGCATATGTTTTGCATTAAACAGTTGTTGCCATGGCTCATTGCAGGCTGTGCTGAGAAGCATTCCACCACTGATCAGATGGGTGCTTCTTTATCAGACTTTGATGGTCATCTTAGGCTGATCAGTTCTGACTCAGTATGGCAAGGGTCAATATACACTTTTATGTGTATCTACAGCAAATACTGGGAAGGCTGCCTTCCTACGTTTATAGGAACTTTTCCATCGGGGTCCAAATCTTACTGATCTAACAATTACACATTACAAGCCATTGATTGGTCAGATGAATCATTACTTCCGCGAGACTAGACAATAAGAACAAAGTGATAAAAGTGCCATGTATACGTTGTTTAAAATCACAAATCAAAAAGAGAGAGCTGCTGAGTATCCAGATTCTCCTCCTTTGTTTTTGTGTCATTTTGTGTTTTGTGTCTTTATAATTTAAGTAAAGAACTGCGTCACTCAGACGTTACGCTACGTAGCAAATGCATCATCCCCTCCAGAGTTGGATGTTTTGGTGGAAATTAGACTTTATTGTTGGTAAAAACAGATTTGTACTGTAGATAAATGTTTTGTTGATCCCAAAGGAAATGTGAGGACTCAACAGCGCTTCTATTAATAACAAATAAAAATGCAAAGGTTGAGTCAGAAATACACCCAAAAATAATGAGAAAAAAATAAGCAGATACATAGGTGAGGTAAATGTGGCAGACTCTGAAATAAATGCAGTCCATCCAGAAAAACAAGCACATCAAATAACCAAAAAGGAAAATCATGCAGCTTTACTTAAAATTAAAAAAAGTTTTGGTTCTTAGTGGAAATAAACCTCAAAACCAAAGATAAAAAGTAACAGTTCACCCATGCATCTATGTCTGAATCATCATGTCAGAAGCTGATTAGTTTCTTTGAGCTTTATGAATCGATTAAGGTATAGGGGCATGTTATTTCTCCTTATATTGTGGATCAATGAAAGGCTGGATAGAATAGAACTGGTTCTACTCTAGAGCCCTGAGGAACACCATAATTAACTCTAATATGTGCAAAGAACGCACTGTCCGGGGTGTACTGTGCCTCTCACTCGATAATTGGATGGGCTGCAACACTGAATTGGATAAAGCAGTAAAATGATGGATGGATGTACAAACAACACATTATTACATGTCTAAACTGGGATTTATCATATGAACATGGCTTTCACCGGTCGAAAGTACTACTTTACATCTCTGTGATATCTAGTTTTTGCTATTCGATGTTATTTGTAAGGTGCTCAAACAAAGAAAAACCTACAGGATGAGAGTATTTTGTTCCGCCGTTGCATTGTTACAACAGACTAAAACTCTGTAGATAAACAGCTGCAGAGTAACAGCAGACTGAGGTAGTGAATGAAGTAGATGTCTTTAACAGGTTAGCTTTACTATCTGATCAGCAGGTGACCTTGGATGAGATCAATAACGGGTTGCACTCTGACCTCATGGTCATAACTATAGTATGTGTTTGCATATGTTCAGGAGTAGACCACCTGTTGTGTAAAGAAGCTGTTGAGTTGAAAATAATAAAAACTATGAGACTATGAGAAAAACTATGAGAAAAAGAGTTGAGTTCTGATAGTAATATATCAATTTCCACATCATGGACCAGAAATAAAACTAGTCTATGACACACAAACCAACTCTTCCTTACATCCTTCTGAGCTTACTTACCTGACATGTGAATAAAGCTGCTGAAAATATATGTTCACATGCAAGATGAGCTGAATAAGTAAAGATCCTTTTAGTCCTGATGACAGAGGCACAGCAGCTAACTCAGCTCACTCTGTTGATAAATCACACACACAACAAGGGCAGACAGACTTAAGCTGAACATCAATTACTTCATTCTCATACTCTGATAGTTCAGTCTCTTCCTTGTAGGATAATCCTCCTGGGATGTTATGTATTCTGTCGGTTTTAAGGTCGATAAAACACCTCTGAAGCATGCTGAGAACTTAATCTCCTTCCAACCATCTCATTATTATTATTATGTTTAGTTAGTTTTGGTTGGAATTAAAATACTGCAAAAATGGTTTTAATATGTGATCTACTGTAATTGTCCAGTTGTGAATGTTTAGAGCAGCCTTTGAGATCTACTGTCCTGCAACTTTTAGATGCAACTGGCTTGTTAACCGGCTTCTGCAAAGCTGCATGACACGCAGATTAGAAAATTCTGCCATTTGATCTTTTGTTGGGGAAGGATTGCATCTAAAGCTGGCAGGATAGTAGATCTCAGGCACCGAACTTGTGCACTCCTGGTTTAGAGACGACTGGTGTAAAGATGATCAAAGCTGACAAGTTAAAGTCTGAAAGTTTCTGAAAATACATTTTTATCTCTGTCTGGAGTCTCTGCATTTTCATTTACCTTGTGCAGAGACACAGACATGTGACTCTGGAAGGTTTTAACAATATGAAACCTCAGTTTTTGTATTCTGAGGAGGATTTAGTCAGATATGTAGAGAGCATGGAGCTCGAGCTCAAACGTGCCCTCAAAGTTTTGGGGGGAAAAGAAATAATTAACAACGTAATAAGCACACAAAGAAAAAGTATTTATTTTTCATTTCCTTTCTACCATAGTATAAGGATAGTTTAGCCTCAACAGTTCTTATGGACAAATTTGTCCGTTAAACCTGCTTACAAACGTTTTACAAAGATCATTTATGAAAACCATCATCTGCGTACATACAGGAACATTCTGTAAACATCTGAGTGCAGACATGTTTACAAAAACAGTCAGGATTTATGGTTTCTGCTGTTTGTGGGGTTTTTTTTAGAATAAACTTTGGTCAATAATAAAACAAGTCAATTTATAATAAATAGCAAGATATTGTAGATCATGCCCCCACTTTGCTGTGTCCCTCGGGGGAGAATGGAACTACTTTTCATTTATTTGAGTTATTCAGGAACCAGTAATGGTCAGACTGGGATTTTATGCTATTGCTGGTCTTCCTAAAATCCTTAGACTGGACTTCAAATCTTCTTGTTTAGTCACAGGATAATCACTCTGTAAATATCTAAATAACCCGAGACCCCCATAAACACTTCCTGAACTTGATGGTTAAAATTAGCCACAGTACCTCTTCGTTGTTTAGGTGTATTCGGGCATGGTGGTTATCTTCTGACTTCTTGGTAACAACACAAACCAACCTTCAGACGCATCTGCAGGTTTTATTTCATCAGCTACTCGCTCCGTCAGAGCGCTGCATCTTAAAATAATACTTAATGTTGCAAGTAAAAACATGTCTATTGGTATTATCGTTTGCCCCACAGAACATAGGCATGCCAATACATAATGAACGAGTCTCATGCAACAATGCATAACAGTGTGATTGTCCTTGACCACCCTATGTAGTAATTAGCTACAGAAACTCAGAACATACGCTAACAGTTGACAACAACCGAACGAGCTGCAGGTTCTATGGCCACAGCCGGTTACCTTGGCAACACATCCCAACGACTGATAATAAATAGTCCACCCAGCCGCTTGTGAAAAACGCTTCAGTGGTCGGATATAATGATAACATCCACTGTCATACTTCAGGCTGCGGTGAATTTATGAGCCATTTTTAAACATACATTTATTATATACTGTAACTCCCCCAAATTTTCTGAATTGTGTTTCTAAGGGAGCTCATGTAAAAGCACCTGGAGAAAAAAAACTCCTCATAGTTTTTTCCTCTACTTATTTTGGTCTTTTTGGTCAGTTGTAAGAAGTTTATAGAGGAATCAAACTGCAGAAGTGAACTCTGAACTCGTAGCGTAACGGAGCATATGGGGGTCTTTAGCTGTAACTAGATGAAACCAAAGAAAGTGCTTGATCATAAAGTGTTGACTGACTGCAAAATAATGAATTTGTTAAAAACATGGCAGTTCATTCAATCCATTGCACGATTTCTAACCCATTCTTGATTGAACAGATGTCTCCTTTAATACATCGCTTACAGAGATGTTTGTGTGCTTCTAATCATGTTTCAGCTGCAGTAATTCCTGTTATTTTATGTGTACAAACATATATTTTGTAAAAGAAAGATAAAAGTATCCGATCCTTGCTTACACAGACTTCATTTTTCTCCATACGACTCAGTGATATACTCAGATTAATGCCGTCTCCCTGGAAACAGAAACAGCCGAACTCTGGATTCACACTGGATTTAAAAACCGCAGTGTGTGTGTGTGTTTTTTTTTAGCATCTCAGATCAGCTCTTTGAAAGAGAAGCAGCATATAGTTGAAAACTTTATGCTGCAGAATCTTGTCAGCGGGAGCAGGCAGGCGCTAACGTGCAGATTTTACTAATTCCTGAAAGCAGAGTGTGTTTGCTCTGTGCAGAAAGAACAGGTAGAGGATGCAGGTAGATGGGTTTAAACTTTAAACCCCCACTGTGCATGCATTTTCAGTCCGGCTCTTGCTCTCAGCTCCTTTAAACACACCCACAGAAATATCTAACCCAGATTCAGACAGCAGTGCAGCACAGGACAGCCTGTCTCTGTGTGTGTGTCCCAGAACAGAACAGCAGGGTATTTCCTTGTGGAACACTAGGAGAAACCCTGAGAGGTGAAACAGTCACCGGATAATTGCTGCAATTCTCTTTCTTGGAGCAAAGTGAAGAAAACTGGTTCAAGGATGAGCTGGCTCTTTCCCTGACTCCCTGGTGTGTGTGTGTGTGTTACTACATCGCTCAAACAATGCTTTGTAAAATATTTGTCTCATTTCACACGGTCATGTCAAGAGGCAGAAAGGTCAAAGGTGACGTTTCTACTCCAGGGAAAAACCTTCTGTCCACGTGCCTGATGTTACAGTAGATCCAGGATGTGTGTGTGTGTATCTGGTGTGTATTTGTGTGATACCAGGCTGATGTGCCCTCATTACTGTTGTCACATGCGCGGCTGTATCTGATGTGTCATTGGGCTACCTGTGATCAGTTAGCAGATAAATACACCAGTGACTCACTTTGCTTTGTGGACGAGCCACTCACAGCAATCCTGTGACCTCGTTTCATCAGCTAGCCTACAGCCCAACACACACTCTTACAGGCACACACACACGCGTACACACTGTGTTTCCATCACATTCACTTTTATTCATTTCATTCAACACTAACTTTAAACCAGTCTCCGTGCCAACGCCAGTGGATTTACTTAAAGGCAGAGGTGGAGATTCCTGGTTCAGAAAGTAGAAATCCTGTCCGGCAGCTGTTCTGACAAACCAGCTGAATTCACACCATCTGTTCTACATGTACAGGTGGCTCCAAAAACATGGCGGCACCTGGATTGTACACCACTGCTTGTAGGATGGCTTGTTGTTCTGTCCCTGAAATGGAGGCAGAATTTGCGAACAGATTGACATGAGTAATGTAAGTCCACACGCCCGATTAGCAGTGATGCAAAGCAAAAAGCTCGGAGATATGAATCATCCTCATCAGCCGGTTCACAGCATGGCAGGGATGCTAGAGGAGCTCGAGTCCTGGACTACTCTTCTCTCTTCATCTTTTATCAATCGCTTTGTTTTAGGTCTCATTGTGACCTGATGCCCGTTCTCATTCACTCGCTGCTATTTTCTGATCCATGTCAAAATGTCTTGTAAATTTAGTGACAACTCGTTTTTGTACATGAGAAAATGAAAATGTGCCCTCCTTTTTCTAACATTTCAGGGCAACAGATGGGTAAATATAACCAATATAACACAAGATTCAACAACTTCAACTGCTTTTGTCTGATGTTATCAGTCCCACAGTGTAGATTCTGATGCACTCTTTACTATGCTACTCCGTTGTTTATGCACAGGCCTCTTAAATTCCCTGCACAGCATTTCAACCAGAGCTTTGGATCACATCAACACCTAGACTCTTCTTTTTGAGCCCGTCTGTTGCAGGTTTGCTGGTGTATTTGAATCGCTGTCTTGTTTCATAAGCCAATTTTAGCCAAGCTTGCAGGCTGGATGTGACTGTGCTGCAGGTCATCTTTAAAAAAAGTTAATGGCTACAGAGCTGCTTGCTGACCACATACACACAAATCAAGGCATGGAAAAACAATTGATCCAAATATACAATAATGTAATGGCTGTGTCTGATGTACTCACAAAGAGTCAGTGACCACAGAGTACAAGGATAAGGTTTTAATTGGTTTAACACATGCACAGGGCTGATGATCAGGAACTGAAAGTACTGGTAGACTGGTAGGAGATTCTCAGAAGAGTCTAAAAACAGAGAGGCAACTTAGTGAAGTCTCCAATCACATTAGAATTTCAATAAATTCTGTAGAGATGTGTTGCAAACAGGTATAGGTCACAGGATGCTGTGGCAACAGGGACAATCAGATAGGAAGAGGATAAAAATGAGAAATCTCTACTTTGCTCCTAACAGTGAGCAGAGATGCCTAAAAAAACACCTTAACAGATAAGCACAGATTCAACATTCTCAATACAATGGCACATGGTGGGTGGTGGGGTCTACAGGTCACCCACAGATTTTTGCAGCCAATTACAACGCAGATCAAGCCGAGAAAGTCCGGAGGAAGAGAGACAGTAGGGGTAACAGAGGCAGTGAGTCACAGGAGGGTGGATCTGTAAGTTGGTCACATGATGTGTGCAAGGTGTGAAACCAGTCCGCTGTTCATGTTCCAGTCATGTAGTGACCTTTGAGGAACCAGTAGAGCCATGTCTCATTGCGTTAAGAACTGCGGGGGTCAGAGCTTCTTATCTGCTTTCATTCCACAGAGATAGTTATTGTTATTATGAACTTTTTGTCAAAGGATGGACCAATGTTTTTGGGTCTTGACCTGTGAAGCTGTTGAATTAAAACAGCCTGTATTCATTTAGAAGATTCACAACTGCAATGTCATTATTTAAGCAGAGGTTTTGCCTCAAAGATGAACTGATTAAACCCTGTTCTGCTTCTCGTCAGCATGAAAGGTTTGAAATAATTCAGATTGGAAAATATTCATATTTCAGTGGATTCAACTGTCTTTTAGTCTGAGGAATGAAAGTGCTTTTAAGTGACTTGTTATCAGATTTTTTTAGACCTGCTACAGACACCTCACCTTACTGATATAACTGGAGCTGATGATGCTCCAGTCTGCCATGTTGGTTCTAAGAAAGTACCCCCCACCCAATTCATTACCAGCAGCCTGAAGTAATGATAAATGGTAGGATGGATCCATGGTTTTTGATCCTACCATCTGAATGTGGAGCTGAAATGGAGACTTATCAGACCAGCACGTTTGTGCTTCTGTTGTCCGGTGTTGGTGAGTTTGTATGAATTGTAGCCACAGTTTCCTGTTCTTAGCTGCAGGAGTGGCACCCAGTGTGTCTTCTGCTGTTCCCTTTCTGTAATCTCCAACCGGTCCGTTCTCCTCTGATCCCTGACATGCTCAAACTCTGATCCTAAAGATGGTTGGCTGTGAAAATCCCAGTAGATCTGTAGTTTCTGAAACACTCAGATCAACAACCTTCACTATCATCCCATTTCCTTCTCACTATGATGCTCAGTTTGAACTTTATGAAGTCAACAACATGACTAATTGCACTGATTTGCTGTCATGTGATTGGCTGAGCAAAGTTGTGCCAAATAAAGTATCTAGTGAGGAATTGGAGCTTTAAGTCGGGGGAATGTTAAAACTGTCAATAACTAATTTGATTAGCTATCGTTATACCAATAAAATGCAAGCTGCTGGTAGGTTGTACTCTTTAAATTCTGTGTTATTAACTACACATCCATGAAATTATACAAGTGACGTGGTTACATGTCATACCTGCTATTTTCAGCATTGGTGACTTACAAAACTCTTTCATGTTAAAACATTATTGCTTGTCCTCCTTCTCCTTTTTTTGCTTTCATGCAGAGGTTGTCAGACTTGTGGACAATGCTGTAATTATGCTGTCCCACAGTTAACCAGGCAGTGATTCACTGATGTTAACTATGTAACACCTTTTAACTTCATCTTCTTCTCTGTCTCTCCCCTGCCTTCTCCACTCTCCATCCTCACCCTCTGCACCTCTCCTTTGTCAAAGACTCTGCATCACCCCACTTCATCTTTCCTCTTCTCTCCCACTGCTCTCCATCTGCAGCTCTTTTGTCCTTTTAGACAGGATGCCGTGTTGTATAATCAAGCTGTCTTTAAACAGACAGCTAATTTCTCTCCTGTAGAAACAAGTTGTACCTGCTTGCAGGAATGAATGGGACAAGAAGTTGTGAAGGAAAAGATGAGACATAAGTTATTTTAATGCTCTAACAGGAAATGGTTTTATTCCTGGCATACAAAAAGAAAATATCAGAGATGAACCTCTATGATTTCTGTTTACACTTCACCCCCTCAGCAACCAACAGGCGTAAACTCACACATGATGTTGTCGAGTATGCTGTGGGCCTGGCATAACAGTGCTGGCACAGAGAAGCAGAGAGGATAGAAATCGATAGGCATCGACATGCAACACTGCATCAAGACTGTTACTGCCCAGAATGAGAAGGAAGGGATGGAGAGACTGTTGTGTACAAGTGGAAAGCCATTGGCCAGACAGAGTAAGCAAGAACAATGGAAACTGAGCGATGATGGAGAGAAGGAAAACTCTGATATTATCAGAAAAGAAGGTAGGACAATGAGAGGCAGGCAGAAAAGGGGGTTGTTGTAAAGACAGAAGAGGTAATTAGAGAAAAAAACAGAAAGAAAATGATGAAAAGAAGGCAACAAAGGATGTGAAAAGCCTGTCAGGCACAGAAACATTGAGATGATTAATTTTGTAATATTAAACACATTTTCTGGCTAAAGATTGAAGCACCTGTAAACAGAACCTTTCCATCATCCTCAGTAGCAATTGTTGTCCCCTCGCTCCTGAGTGGGGAATCATGTGTTGATCCTCCTGTGTTTGTCTTATTCTCTGATTCAGTGTGTTGAATAATGAAATTTATCAGCTACAACAAGACACATTAACAGGTAGCCCGGATATGAGTGATGTCCATGCAATTAATAATACCTGGAGGGAGGAATCATGCAAGTCTGAAAATGATTAAGTGAATGTTGTTACAGAGCAGTTGGCAATTTACTAAGAAAAATCACAGCCAAATAGAGACAGTATTTTAGACAAGAATTAATTCATTTTTTTATTTAAAAAAAGCTTAGTTACTGCAGGAAAATACTTTGTCTTGTGGTAGCATGATGTTTTGTTAGCGATTTTCTTGCCAAAATAATAATTAGCATGCTGAGGTTAACAACTCAAACAAGTCTAAATTTATCAAACTTTGGTTAAAACTGCTACCCATTAATGTTAAACACAACCATATTTGAGCTTTGATAGTAATAAAATATTTGATTTAATGTTACAACTTTAAAATGTTTGAATGTAGAGGAAATGTTAAAGATGTAGTCTATTGCTGTCATCTGAAGGATAAATGCATAGAAATTCTTTATCTGTGAATCTTTGAAGCTCTCATCTGAAGAAGCAACATAGTAAGGCAAGGCAAGTTTATTTATATAGCACCTTTCATGTACAGGACAGCTCAAAGTGCTTTACATTGAAACAGAAAGAAATTACAACAGTTCAGGTGACATAGGCTAGACGGGGTTCGAGTCCCCAGCAGGACTGCAAGCTGTGCGCTCAAACAGTCCATGCTGATGACCCTCACTAGATGGGGTGTGGAGCAGAGACAGTGACAACAGTGTTTGTGTACATTGGGACATGAACGTGCGCGTGCATGTATAGTGAGGTGTATGGTCCGTACACAGTTCACCGTGTGATCGTCACCCTGGCAACAGTGCGCTCGTCAGGAGATCCAGCAAGGACGCGTCCCTTTGAAGAAGGGGAAAAGGTCGGGTCAGAGCACTTATCCGGCTTGCTTCTGCAGGAGAAACATTTCCAAACCGTTTGTGGGAGGGCCAGATAAGATAAGGCATGTTTTAGTTTCCAGGTCGTTGTTTTGTGACCTTCAGTTCTGCAGCTGGGATCCTGGAACCCAAACAGCCCAATAAGATGGTTAATTTGCTGCACCTTCCTCGCGACCCATCGTTCGCTCCAAACGGTTGGAAAGAGCCTGAATGAGTTCTGGTAACACAAGCAATCTGCCAACCTGAGCCAGGTTAGCTTCTAACTTTGTTCCCTGCTCCTCGGTAGCAAGAGTCAGAGTTTTCAGGGAGCGAGAGATGCCCTGAACATCTGCTGCAATCCCACACAGCAGCTTCAGGAATTTAGAGCTCACTAGAAATCCACTTAATCCAAATATGAGAAACCCTGTGATCACGAAAATGTACAGATCCTCAACGTCCTCAACCGAGAGAATCCCAAGACACACAGGGCGCCAGCGGGCCCACGGGTCCTCAGCGTATCCAGTCGGAAAGGTCCCGGTCGGGCAGGCGGTTTCTCCTCTCACCGCCTTGCGGGTGGAATAAACTTGATCAATAGCATATAGAGCCCAGTTGACCAGATTTATGTTGTTGTGTAGAGAAGAAAGAGGAGAAGTGCTCTTAAAAGAAAAGTGGCACGCAGATGGACACAGCAAATCACACAAGAGGAGGGGAAGAGGAAAGTACAAAGCATCCACTCTGCTCAAGAGCTGGAAGTGAAACAGTAACAACATACTGCGTTTCAGCATTGTAAGGTAGAGGAAAGATGTAGGCTTTTTATTTGTAAAACTTTCCATTAGTTATTTTTTTGACAATGAGGACAATATATAATGTCAAAATAGTATTCAGTGTCAATCAAGATAAATCAATGCAAAGGTTAGGCAACTCAAAAGAACAGTTGATTAAACATAAAGTTAATTAAAGCAGTGTAAAAGTTAATATGCAGTACGTACATGCAGTAGAGAACATTAAAGTCTCACTATGTAACTGTAAAGAAGTGACTTTGTTCATTTACACAAATCATTGAATGTTTAATCTTTTTTTCTAAAAGACGAGCAGACCAGAATTCACGATGGCGTTCATGGCGTTAAAGTTCGTCGTGGACGTGGTGCTGTAGCAATCAATTTTACTTTAGCATAACAGCCATTGTGTTTATATCTATTTTAGGTTTTAAATGCTTAAAGAGTGAGGTTCATGTCATCTTTTGTACTGAATTCATTGTGTTTTGTGTTTCAGGACGGCTCACGCGCAGGGTAAAGCCGAGGCGGCGATGGGAGCGGCTCAGAAAGCTCAGGAGGAGAGTCGCATGGCGAGGGTCACTGCCAAGCAGTTCTCCCCTTCCTTCCAGCACCCTGGAAACGGTGGGCTCACACAGAAATACACACATTCACCAACTTTTATGAGCTGAGTAGACTCATATCTAACAGCACGTGTAAGAGACGTGTATGGCTTAAAAAAAAGTGTATTATCGAGTGTCTGTGTGGGTTGATGATAAAGGTCAGTGTCAGCCACCCCCCAGCTTTGTGATTCTGACTCTGTCCGTCACACCTGTAGAGCGCGGCAGGTATCCAGTACACATGAACATGCATGGTGACACGTGCACATGCTGGCTTTATGACACATACTGTACACCTCTACAGACCACACACACATGCCAGGGATGACAGTGATTGCTCTTTTGCCATCTTTTCTGCTCTGTGTCTGTTTCCTCATGCTACTAAAAACAACCCCTTCACGTCATGTTATTGTGAGGGCATCTCTGTCAACAAGTATCAGCACTGACATTTACTGCAGCAGCATGTTTGTTTTCCTATCTTGAGCATCATCATCATTTCGTCTACTGTTTCTTTTACACCTGTTTTCAGAAAAAAAAGGACGTTGTGAAAAGATTGATTACTTCTTTTAATATTCTGCTGAAAATTGTGAACAACTCGTCCCCCGGATGTGAAAAAGCAGCCTGACTGTCACTTATCTATGCTGTCCTCTGCTGTTTGATTTCTGGCTTGTGTTGTTTTTACTCTCTGATGTACGTCACTTGGATAAAAGTGTCTGCTAAATGACTGTAGAATGGGCTTTATGTACATCTCCGCTACTTCCTGAACTTAGCCAGCTCCTTTGTTTCCTGTTTTTCATTACTGGTCAAACTGATTAATCCAGGTGTGCCTAACCTAAGTAACTACAGTGGCAATCGCCAGACAGGAAGTAGTGAAGCTGTGCATAAAGCCCATAGTATAGAAAAAATAGAGTAGAATCAGAAAGTACATTAAAGCATATAGCTGCGATCTGAAAAAACCCACCCTGGCACATTTGAGCTCCTTCAGCGTAGGCGCATCACTCAAAGTTTAGACTTTTACTGTGCAGATAGGTTTATACACATGCAGCATATTCTCATTACATATTTGCAGCAACACAAGCGATCGGTGTGTCGGTGCTGCCAGCACACTCGCTCATCCTATTAAGCCAGAAACATTCAGACAGAAAACTGCATTCATTTGACAAAATTTATGAGAAAAACATTAGCAAAGGATCAACACACACACACACACACACACACACAGAATGATGCAATTAGAGAGCAAAACTTCCCAAGTTTACAAAGCAGTGGTAATGTTTGTCTTAGAGGCATCAGACGGTCCCTTTATGATTGCACTTCATCCTGCTCATCCAGCCATTTCTCCCAGTTCATCTGGGATCATCCTGAAACATTGCC
Source organism: Pseudomugil gertrudae (assembly GCA_037177535.1). NCBI lineage: Eukaryota > Metazoa > Chordata > Actinopteri > Atheriniformes > Pseudomugilidae > Pseudomugil > Pseudomugil gertrudae. Next base: position 3,839,375 of record JBAMHV010000010.1, read on the forward strand.
ATGCTGGCTGAGAAAGTCGGCCCTTCAATGAATGTAGGATCTTTCACAGATCCTCCTCCCAGTCGGAAATAGGAAGACTCATGATAACCTGCATTATAGAAGCTTTGCATAACTAAATATATGATGCCACACTGCATCATAAATGGACTGAAGTTTTCTTTAATAAGGAGGTGATAAGATGTTTTAAACTGCCATGAAATGACACATAATACAGTAGCAAATACCTGTGTACTGCAAAACATTTTTGTCAGACTGTTAAAAATCTGCCTCTGCCTGTTTAGCAGAAAGTTATGAACGCCTTAGACCCTGCCTACATAAAATGTAGAAGGGGGAGGTGTGTGTTACCTTGGCAACTAATCTTTTATGAAGAAAAATACCGTCATGGCTGCCCCTATAGACCTTGTACAATCTTAGACGTCATGTCATCTCTGATAAGAGCTTATAAAAGAGGGACATTAAGCGAGAGGTTTTGTAGACTCAGAGGGCCCACAGGAAGAACTCCTGTCAGATTGTAACGTAAGAACTCTCCGACACGTACAGGAAATTACAAGAAGTGTTTGAAATATGGTAGGAGATCAGATGGGAAAGGGGGAACAAAGCAGAGAGCACAAAGCTGCTTCTTTTACTGATGCCATCGTTTAAAGTCTGGAGGTCTGACAAAATACTGCGCTTTGCTCTAATCACTGTTTACACACTGCTAATTAGATTCTATATTAAACAATCAAACTGTTTAATTCTAGAATACCTATAAAATATTGATTTCTAAATATATAATTTAAAATGTATATTTGATTTACTTCACTTTATTTTGAGCAACTTTTATTTATTTATGGGTACGACAACAATCCACCGGGAGATTTCCTGAAGTTTGAATGTAAACAGTGAAAATGTTGCAGACAGATCCTGAAAACAGCCCAGACCTTTCCAGACCCTGTAGTGCCAGTGTTTTCTTTTCATGTGCTTTTTTTCTTTTGTTACTTTGCCGTGACTTCATTCTCTTCAATATATCTCCTGAAGCAGCGTCTGCTCCCACCGAGGACAGCATGCACAGAGAAGGCCGTTAAGTTTAAGGGAGGAGAACAACAACAACATAAGCAAATAATCTTTCTAGCCAGATTTTCCAATTACAAATCTTGAAGGTCCCATATGCTAAATCACTTTTAAAGGTTGACACTCGTACGGGTAGCCATGGCCTGTGTATCAGGAGCGAAAAATGAGAAAATTCAAGCACCCTCTCATCTGCTCGTTCCACTTTAATGTGTCCCCAAACAGGTAAGCCTGAGATCTTTCCCTTTGTGACCACATGAAGGGAAATAACGACCCTACCCACCCCTCCTGCTAGATGAGCTGCCCTCTAAAATCACCAAGAGAGCACCAGCAAATACCACATCCTCTCCCCAAGATGCCCCACTAAGAAGGGGAGGGGCTGTAATAGGACTCACCGTAGGTGAATGGTAAAAATCACATTGTTGACTATTTATCACAGAACGCTTTACTATATAGGGCAGCACGGTGGTGCAGCTGGTTAGCACTGTGGCCTCACAGCAAGAAGGTTGCCGGTTCGATCCCCGGTGTGAGCGGGGCTCCAACTGGG
>JBAMHV010000010.1:3873806-3890758 GCA_037177535.1 Pseudomugil gertrudae
TGTACATATAATGTACATCATTTAATAATGTAGTGGAATGCAAAGAATCTATATATCTAAAATGATCAATAATTCTTATTATATCTTCAAGACTGTGTAAACATAAGAAGGCCTCTCTGGTTGTTTGTGAATTTCCGTCAACTTTCAAAACATTCATCTAACACAAAGCAGCTGGCAGCGTTCAGAGGAGAGACGGCGCATAAAGGCACATACAATATACGAGCCTGTTGGGCCTGCATAGACCTGCATCATCACCTCATTATATGCACAATTTATGTGTCTATAAAAACAAAGTCGGTGTCAGAAGTAAGGAGGAGGAGGAGGTGCAGCTATAACGTTCTCCTTGTGTTTTCTGTCACTTACTCCACGATAAATTGTGTTGTTCAGTCTGTGCTCCTCCGACCCTCAGATTGGTCGTCCTCAGCTGCAGTTTGCAGGAGGAGCAGAGCGTTGGCAGGTTGGCTGAGCAACATGCGGATGTGGCAGCAGCACGTATAATTGTTTTCACATTTTCTGAGTGTGTCATTTCAGTCAAAAGCACAAACTGTGTTTGATTTTCTCTGTGGAGAGTGCGCGTGTGTGTGTAAAGAAAAGGCTTTCTTTTTTAGAGATTTTACGGGGGCTTCCTAAACAAATGGAAATAAACAATTCCAGAGCTACTTACTGTCTTCTTCCAGTTTTTATTGTTTTTAAGGCAAGTTATGATTATAAATTCTCTATTCTATAAGAGTGTGTACAAGTGACTGCCATCTAGTGGTTAAGTTGGAGATGGCAGCCAATTAAAATGCTGCCCTCCTGCCCTCTGTGAACAAACGCCTTCTAAATTTCACTGTTGGCTAAATATAAGTTTTATCATTTTCTTCCTTTGTCTATCTGGAGTTCTCTTTGTGATTGCTTTTGTGATGAGGTCTGAGGTTGATGAGGTTTGATCCTCCACACCACCTCATTTCTTTATAAAACACAAATAAACATGAGAGAACTTGAAGAAGTAAGCCAACCAGCTGGTTGGTTCCTGCTTTGTTTTTGGTTTCACAGGAAGTGACGATTCTTTTACAGTGGATTGTGTGACCCAGTGGCAGCTTCTGGCGCGTAAGTGTGAGAAGTGCAGTTCTCCCCTCATCCACAAGGGGAGCAAATCCTCGGAGTCCCATGTTAAAAAGACAACAGAAGAAATAAGCCTGGTATAAAAATATTTTTGGTTTAATAGGTTAGGTTAGCCTTCATGACAACTAAGGGTATGTTGATTTATGTTATTTTATATCTGTTTTATATGTGATTTAACCTTGAAAGGTGGCATAGATATGGGCGTGCCATTTTGATTGACAGGTATCCAATATCGAGCTGCAAAAAGTCACAGTTGACCATAGCTTTAACTGACCTAGCCCGTTAGCTCCAGATTAGCTTTGTTAGATTAGCTCTATTGGCTACAGGCACCTTCATTCGTTTGATAGATGTCATTCATCAACCCCCATGCCCACACCTCCTCCACTGGGCTCCTCTTCTTCAGCCATTTTTGTTTTTTCTGGAAGTGACACCACATATGAAATCACTGCCCACCAAACCTCTATTCAGTTTTTAAAAACTCTTCGGGTGTCCTCACAGAGACTCAATCTGATAATGAGACCCGTTAGTGGAAAATGAGCTCTGAAAACTTTCCTGTTTGTAATAGTTTGCCGTTGCCATTTATTAGATGAGTAGAGATTTTGATATAAAGCCTATGAAAAGTTATCACACCCCCGTTGTTTTCCAAAATTTCATGTTAATCTTTAATGCCTGCTACGACTAAAGGTGCATTTGTTTGGAAAGCAAAGTGGTCTTGGGATTTTTCATTATTGTTTCTAACCAGTACACCACTGTGCTTTAAGATGCTGCCATGAGGTCAAAGTCGGCACAAGCCTCTCAATGGCCCTTTGGTTTGTGTCAGGTGTTGCAGCAGGGAAACATCTAAAACATGAGGACACTGGTCTAAGAGGTCCACAGCTGGAGATCCCAGTAGCTTGGTTTGGCTCTTAGATGAGTTATTCTGCTAATTTAAGTTTCAGAGAAGGAATAGTTGCTTAACAATTGCAGGAGCAGTTAACAAAACAATCCCCTTAGACCCACATTTTAAAAAGACAACACACAGTTTTATAGTCAAATGTGTAAAACCCTCCCAAATGCAGGTGTCATTTTCTGTAGCTTAGAGAAAAGCGTCAGGATCAAACTTTTAGGTTTTTAGGAACTAATGTCTGATGAACACCGTTTATCTGATCAAGACGTCTGTCAGGTTGGGTTGTCGTCGTTTTGGGCTTAGAAACAAGCTGGTTCTCATTCTGTTTGCATTTAATCTGAGTAGTTAGAAAAGGGCATCGCTATGTTTTGTGAATAAAATTACTATTGTTGTAATGATGAGAAATAATTTGTAGGATGTGGTTTTGAGCCGTGTGGCCAAATTGAGTGTTTGGCACCATTTCCCACTGAGCCAAATCACAAGAACATTTCCGGTCATTTAGTCAACGGCTACAGTTAAACTGTGTGTTTGGATGCCAGCTTTTCATCCATACTACTACTGCTCCTCCAGGGCATTGCTATAAATATAGGAGCGCCCTCTCAGTCGATGGGCCTCGTTAAATATTGGTTTTCTCTGTGCTGCCAGGTCTTTCTCCTCACTTTGTTTTAGCCCTGTGCCAGCCCTGGAGAGAGCATTAAGTCTGTTCAAAGCATAACACCACAGACTTTTAAGCATTGCATTCATCTACAGTCCTGTGCAAAAGTCTTGATTCAAACCTCATTCCTTTATGATTTGCTCCCAAGCCGCCAGACTTTTCCTGTAAACATTTAAAGTGGCCTTAAGCAATACTTCTCCAGGCCTTCTGACGCTCTGTCAGCATTTCAGGGAAGTTGGATGCTTGCTCATTTTCAGACAAGTACTTGGACTTGACCATTTCAAGAAAAAAAGTCTGCCCCCCCTTTTTCTTTTGTATTCATACCTAAAAAGGCAACTACCATAAAGGTTGAACCACTGTTTCTAAGCATTGCCAGCCGAGCAAAGAGTTGATTTTAGGCACTTTGTTACTAGGAGGCTGTTACAAACTAGTTTTATGCAGTAGTTTACTTCTTGTTAACGGCCTTGCTCTTGTTGTGTTCAGAGGATTGCATTATGGCTATTTTAGATGATTAGCTGCTGATTCCATCAATGGCTTCTTTCCAAATCAGATTTTGGCCAAATTGCTTTGATCTACTCTGAGCACTGCTGATTCATTGGGCATCATTGTCTGTAAAATGTAAAATATGACTTAGTTATGCTGTAACTGTAATGGTATGTGAATCATTCAGATATTACAACAAGCTCCAGATTCAAGTGGATTCCAAAGAGCCTGGAAACTGGGTATATCCCAGCATGGTGTGCAGAAACTGGACAAATGGAAGACCAAACAAGAAGAGTAAAGACTGAAGATATGACTTATAGCAGATGCATCGTAGCCTACAAAGTAGGAGACAATCACCAGAGTCTTCACACAGACCCTGAGAGATGCATCCGGAACTTTAGCTGATCACTGTAGACTGAAGTTCCATCAGAAATGGTCTCCATGAAAGAAGCCATTGGAGGGAGACGAATGCTGAGAGATGCTACTTGACACAAGTCCTGGACTATAAATCAGTGGCTAATGGTGCCCAGACACAGTAGTGTTTTTCTGGATGCACACTGGTGCATCCAGACATCCCTTTCTTTATGTATGTTTGTAAGATGTAGCTTCACATTAGAAACCTGATTTTACTACAAGTTTCTTTTAAAATGTGTTTTCTGGTGCAGAGTTTCATTAAAATGTTGCTTCGGTGCTTTGACTTGTTTATCTGTTTATATCTGACATTTCCGGTCCACTCATGTCCAATCCCTGCTCTCCAGAGCCAGAACAGAGAGACCGGAACAGTCTCAGGAATCGCTTTGGGACAAGGAGACCAAGCCATCAGCCAGGAGCCTGCTTCCCCTCACCCGGACCTCCCTCCTCCACCAACCAATCTGCCTCCATCCCTGACTGCTGGGCAGAACCAGGATGGAGCACCGCCAGGCAAGAGCCAGCAGGTGAAAGCCGGAAAAGGTGAGCATTCATGATGAAGGTTCTGTAGACATGTCATGAAGCTAAGTCCATTTGAACAAGCTGCTGCCTGTTGGCACATCTGAAAATGGGAAGCATGAAGAATGCCGCCCTCAGGCTTAGGTGTGTATGTGGATACACATGGTTTTAAATTGAAGGTGATCTGTCAGGACAGACTTCACCAAAACATTCAACACTACAAAAGTGTGGAGCAAAATTCAGGATTAACATCAAGAACTGGATCAAAGGGTAACAGACACTATAAGGGATGTTTCCTAACCGAGATGCTCAGTTAGTTGGTTGGAAATGGTGAAAAAAAAACGGCACTAACTCCTTTCTCACCTAATCTATAAATACCCAAACATTTCTCAGACACTAATCACTAAAGGATGGATCAGTGTTAGACCAAGGAAACACTGCGTGCTTTGTTTCCTAACAAAGGTTCTTATCGGATGACATAGTTTTCCATATGAAGGATCAGTTATGAAAAACCTACAGACCGGTGTGTACAACAAGTTTGTGTTGGAGTCTGTTAAAGCGTAATGCTGCAAGAATGCAGTGCAGTGATAATAACAGAAATGTTATATCACACAGGCAAGTTTTAGTTGTAAGGAAACATTTCCAGAAGCTTTTCCATTAGCAGTGCTGGCTCTCTGGTCTCAGCTTCAGCACAAGTGCATTTTGTCTTCTTTTTCAAATTGCTGGTAAATAATTAATCAGCCAGGAAATAAGGTAATTAAAGGAAACTGCCACTTTACTGCTTCTTTCTGAGGAAAAAATAGGCTGAAAGGGTGATGACATGGTCATCTTTAATGTATTTATTACAGAACCGTAATCTGGAGATTCAGTGGTCTGATCTGGCAATAGTAAATACATGGGCTGCATTTTATTCCATTATTTTGGCAATAATATATATATATATATATATATATATATATATGTATGTATATGTATGTGTGTGTGTGTGTGTGTGTGTGTGTTCTTAGAAACCTGTAACATGAGTGGGAGGATGAATGCTGGTGTGAAATATATCTAAAGTTGTAGTTGGGAAAGTCTCCTTTTGCTTTATAAATCATGTCTTTTCCTTTGCCAAGCGGAGTTCATCTGCTAGTCTTCATCTTATCTGTAGTAACTCTGAGCGGTGAGAAAAAATAACTCCTATCAACTTCCTGTAGTAAAGCAGCAGGATGTATTCTGCTTTGTCTCGTTGATACAAGGAAGAGCTGTACAGGTAGACGGGTTTCTAAATATCTGGTCTTCAAGGACTTCTTATCTTTCTAGAAGGTTTTAACATTCCCTTGCCTTTAAACACACCTGATTCAGTTTATTGGTTCATTGGACAGAGAGACAAACAAGCTGTTTGATCTAAAACCTGAGATCCCTTTACAGCAGTGAAAGGAAGGGGAAAATCTGCTAAAATCATCATATTCAACATTGATTTTAATCTTTTTATCTGGATTATCTTGATATTATGTACAGCAGAGGATGGGACCTTTTCCTGTAGGGAGAAATGAATCTTTAGCTTACACAACCATTTAGTGACTGGTTAACTGTTGAGTCAAACCAATAAGTGTTTATTTTTAGTATTAAATACCCTTTGGGTGTGCAGAAGGCATTCTGCAGGCTCTTACAGCCAACAGTCACTGTTCAGGTGAATTTTGCTTTGCTTAATCCGAACTGATCTGCTGGGATGCCTTCTGTTATCCACTGTTTGAAATCGACAAGCTGGGGGTCAGCTGGTGTGTCGGGACGTACTGTATGTGGTCTGAGGTGGAATAAATCTCTCCAGGCCTGTCTGTAACACAATCCTCAACTATCCCATTGCCTCGTGGTCACACTGCATTGCTGTCACCAGTGTAAAACCCACACATTCAGTTTGCAAATGGCACATGCAACAAAGCTTATGCAGCTCTGTTTTCTCTGCGTGCGTTGACAGGTTTTTGCCACCTCGGGCCAAACAAAGCGCCTTTAGCTGCCTTTCAAAAATAAACTGTAGGCTGTAAAGAGATGAGGTAACATGGGTAGTTTAGGTAACACAGGTAACATGTACGTTAGCATGTAGAAGTGACTCGAAGTCCTCATAATGACCATGCCAATAGCACCATTTTTACCCTCGCAGTATGTGGTAGTCTGCACGAGTGGCAGCTGCATACACATTCCTCCAACGCTGCTACCTAACACGCACCAAGCAAGGCAGTGAAAGATGTGCAACTCCTGTATCCCGTGTTTCTGTTGTATGTCCCAGCATGTCTGAGTGTTTAATGCATCTGAATCAATACCTGGAGGTCTCACATGCATGCACAAACGGCCATTTTCCAACTAAACCGCTGTAATGAACTCGGCAGCAGTGGAACAGACTAAACTTGCTCGTGTAAAAACATGTACATGCATTAAAATCAACACAGATAGTGGTTATTTAAAATGTGTGTTGTAGCTAACAGAGCTAAAAATATTATTTTAATGTTCACTGACAGCCTAAAGCAACAATAAGCAACTTTTAAGTTGCCAGCCTTTAATCAAACGTCAGTGATGCAAAGCTTTAGGAGCGGTCGGAGAGCAGCTTCAGTTCAGAGATGATGACAAACGAGCTGTCGTAATGAGATTTAGCAAGGAAGAAAAAAACAAGGAAGAAAACTGAAACGTATTCATCAATGAGCAGCTGACCAAATGAAACGTCGATGTCGCCCGGAAAGCACGTCTTAAGAAAAAACACACGTTGACATCATCACATTAAATGGAAAACACCAGAACAAGACAAAGTTCTCGTCATTAGGAGCATCGAGAACTGAGACAAATATGAATGATCATGACATTGTAAGGTCTGACGACGTATAACATGATTATGATAAACTGGAACTACAAATATTTCAGTTCACTGCCCGTAATAAACTGGATTCGCAGCGCGGTATAGATCAGATGATATCTTTATCATCATCAACAACTGTTGCAAGTACACCGATAAACAGTTCAATCTATCAAACAGATAATAAATTATCCAATCCATCTTTATTTCTAGAGCACTTTAAAATTATCAATAATGCAATTAATTAGAAGTCTGTATGCAAACAGCAAAAACATAAATGAATATTTAAGTTAGTTTAACAACACTTTCCAAATCATTGCCATATCAGAAACATGGATTAATGCAGGTAAAGCAATGAATTTTGAATTGGATGGAGGTGAATTTAACAGAAGGAACAAGAGTGGAGGATGAGTGGCTGTATGTGTAAATAAAAACTTAAATTAAACAGTCAATTAAAAAAAATGTTAAATTGCTTATTTGTTAGAATGCATATCAATGGAAATATGTGAAGAAAGCAATAAAAATCCAGTAATCAGCTGTCTGTGCAGAGCACCAAGTTGTAGCCATGAAGCTTTTAAGGACTGGACCGGGGAAATGTTTTCAAAGAATAATCATAAAGTTCTGTTTGTCTGCGGTGATCTAAATATTAACCTGCTTAATCCAAATAAGCACAAAATGACTTTATCAATACAATATCAGTACAGCCTGGGCCTGCACCCACAATCACCAGACCCAGTAGAATTACATGTGCTACTTTAATAATATATTCACTAATGATATTAATAACACAGTTAATGGATTGTTTATTGACATTACTGACCATCTACCAATCTTTCCAGTTTATAACAGAAACTACCAATGGAATCGTTTAATACACCTACCTGACGACAGACTTACCCAGAATGTTTTTAACTGGGATAGACTGGGAAACTGGGAAATACTTTCTATTGGCAATTTCCAGTCACTATTTCTGAATAATTTACAGTGTTAAGTTACAAATATTAAAGAAGTATTATTTGATAAGTACAAAGCACAGTGGAGATCATGAATTGTGTTTTATAAACCAAAGTCCCTTTGTGCTCAGCTCAGAGCAGGAGGGCTGCCTTTAGAAGTGGGTCGCTACAAAGAGGATTCCTGAAGAGGATCGTATCTGTGGTATTTGTGATTTAGGTTTAGTCGATGATGAATTTAATTTTATGTTGTATGCTCTATTTGTTCTGGATGTCTGAAGGGGAAATGTTGTTGGTTATTCACCGATGAACGTTTCAGGTGGCACATTTTGTTGATAAAGCTTGGACTGTAAGACAAAAAACTTTGTACCCAGGGTGACTTTTCCTGTTTGTATAATGGTCATCTTCCCATTGGAATGATTGTTAGTGCCCATGAGGGCTGGGCACAAAAAGTGCATGACACTAAAATCAATCAATTAATCAATCGAACCAAAGAAACAAAACTACAATACAGACATATGAGGACAGAAGAGACCATTAATGCATTAAAGACAGATTTACTAGCACTAAACTGGGGAAATGTAAAGAAGCAAAATGATATAGATGGTGCATGAGACTTAAAGAATATTTTTTATTATTAAACATTAAACAATTAAACAATACTGTAGCAAACATAGACAGAAAAATCCGGTTCATAAAGAGATTAAAAATACTTTCAAAACACATATCAAGAATTTGTAAAACAAAGGACCAAAGTGGCAGAAAATAAATATAAGAAGCAGTGACCAATATTATGAGGGTATGTATACTAGAATATAAAATAATAACAAAATAATTAAATATGGGATAAACTAAATGGTATCATTAAAAATGGAGCAGCGGAGCTACCCTTAATAGTTTACGTGCAACAATGTTAAAAAGGAAAATATGAATGATGTGGTCAATAGTTTTAAAGATTATTTTGTAAACACTGGATATTGGAAATATTCCTGATGCATTGTTGTCTGAAGTTTGGAATAATGATCTTATAACAGGAAATCCCAGTTCAATCATCTGCACCGCACTGGATGGGAAAGGAATAATACACATAGTAAATAAATGTAAATGCAAAACCTCTGATATGATATATATTTTTTATTGAGAGTAAACCTGTACATTTTCTAACTAAATGGAAATGGCTATGGTTGTGCCGCTGTATGAAACTGGGAATAAACACCACTTCACACGTTACAGGTCTGTAATTTGTTCTAAATTTTAGAAAATTTAGTCACGAACAGATTTGAGAAGTTTGTGAACGCACACTAATCACTTTCTGATCATCCATATGGATTCAGAGTAAACTGTTCAACATCACTGGCATCAATAGAATCAAGGGAGGAGATTACAAATGATATTGATCACTAATTGCATTCAGTTTGAATATTTATAGATCTTAAAAAAGCATTTTACACAATCATAACATAATCAATAAACTAGAACAATACAGAGTCAGAGAGGTTGTACTGCATCAGATGAAGAGTTAAGTAACTGTTCTTCATCACGCCCCCGAGGGGGGCGGTTCCAGCTCCGAAACCGTTTTTACTTTATTTAAGCAACTCACACAATTTACTTCTGGGACGTAAACAGAGACTGTTCTTTAACAGATGGAGGTTATGATCTGAGGAAGGAATGTGACCTAAAACATCGGTGATCACGTACCACATTAGAAAGTGTGTTTGTGGAGCTCATATCCCACCATGATCCAGTTTAAAAAGCCTTACAAACTCATGGTTTTTACACGGTGCAGGGAGAAGGAAGGGCTTTAAAATCTGGGGGTTATAACCAATAATTATTGTAGGCTATTTACTGCATTGTTTACTTGTGTAAACATCCTCATGTAAATATGTGTGTTTTGGCAGACTGGGGTAGGTGTACCGATAAATAAGCTTACGCTTCTAACTACTATTTATTTTGGTCTGGTTTTTTTGTGTTACTTGTACATGTTATGAATAAAAAATTGAAAATATAAAAGTAATATGTTTAGCAATTAAAATTAAAAGCCATAAACATTTATTACCTCCTCCAATGAGCTTATGTTACGGCCAGCGTTTGTCTGTCTGCAACTTTACACAAAAACTATTGGACATGAGGGTTTTCTTATGAACAGATCCTGTAATGGACTGATCCAGATCACCATTTAGATCCATAACTATTTTATAGAGAGAGCACCATTTTCAGTATAGATGCATATAACGCCACTATACATGTTCAGGGTGCTTTGACAAAACTGCAGTTCTCAAAAGGTTTTCTAAGCTATCAAAGATGGACCTGGATACCACCATCCAGAACAGGAAAAATGGGGATGTTTGGACTTTCAGCACTCTAAGAAAACAAATAAAGATATAAACATTACAATGGATTCATTACCAGTCTATCTAGGAATGTAATGGTGTATTTATATAAATGAATGTAGGACTAGAATATAAGCTGGGAATTAAAGTTTAGGTGGAAATGAGTTGCTTGATGGAGATCAGTGCTGTCCTTGTTTATAATGTGGTCTTTGCTTGTCCTGTTAGAAGCATCTATTACATGGCTGTAATGTAATGCAGGGGAATATGAAAAGGTTGGAGTTTTTGCAACACCAGCAGCCACTTTACTCACACATAAGCAGAAAGAGAGAAACCTAAAAAGTTAACGTGAACTCTAAAACTCATAAACTGTAGTAATGAAGAGATCTTGTTGCTGCAGCTGAAGGTTATTTTGTAGCAATGAGACTTCTCTATGTGCACTCCGTTAGCCTCTGAGCTGCTTTCTCCAACAGTTTACACACAGTTTACACACCTTCCTCATCTCTGAGCTGTAAACATGTCCACACTTTAGGAAGAATGCTGTTTTCTAACATAATTTGTGACAGACATATCTGCACCTGGGGAAGTAGTTGACCTGGAGTAACCTGAGGATTTTATAAAATCCCTGCAACCATTTGGATGTTAGGAGTCGGCTGCCACTTAAAGCATTCAGCCCTGACCTTTGACCTACGCTACAGTGGACTACAGTCCTTCACAGCTCTTAAACTTCAGCTTCTGATTCTCCCTCGCATGATTTATTATGTTATCAGGGAGAGACGGATTTAAATCCTCTCACGCTGGTTAAACTGATTAACCCAAAGTGATGGATGTGTATCTGTCTTGGTTAGGAGACACACATTGAATGATTATATGTGCTCCTTTCAGCTGTGATCGAGAAGGTGGTGCTGACAGCAGTCGCACACAAGGCTGAGGACGCCAACGAATATGTGTTTGAGGTGAGATCACTGTAAACACACATACAGGCATCTTTATCTTTGTTTGAGCTCCTCTTCACATCTTTGCTCCCCCCTTCAGGTCAGCTGGTCTGACGGTCTTGTGTCCTCTGTTGTAAGAACTCAACAGGAAGTGGCAGAGCTGAAGTCCCAGGTTTGTATCAATAAAACGTGACATTTCTGAATGAACTAATAAAAGATAAGTTATGTTTGTTGCTGTTTTTTCTGCGGTGGGGGGCACAGCGGCCCACTTATGGCAAGTGTATACTTATATTTGCATTTGTCATGTTAAGTACATGTGAAATAAAGACTCAGTATAAAGCAGTAAAATGATTCCCTGACATTTTGCACACATCTTGTAAACGGTGGTGTGTCGCTGGTTGGATATGCATTTAATTTGTGCTGGAGCATGGAAACATCAGACCACCCTCTCTCTTATTGCCACCTAGACAACACTATCTCGTCGCCCTTTCCAAGGAGAACAGACAGATACTGCAACTCGTTTAATCCCTCTGATGAGCTTCTAAATGATTAAAATTACCTTTGACAAGCATTTATAACTTATCCACATTTAAAGTTCATTATCTATTGATATAAATAATTAGTATTTATTACTGTTCTGTATATCGCTGTCATGCTCTCCTGTTACTGAGTGACTTGCTAATTCTGATCTGTGGTCAACACATCCTTAATAGGTTTTAGTGTTTTTTGTGGGCTTGTAATCGTTTTTCCTCTTTTTCTAAATAGAGAGACGGCAAACAGAAATGCCTATCAGGGATAAACAATGTTTTAATTTAATTGAAGATGAGTTTTGAAGGTGTTACATCATAATTAATGTTAATTCTATTCTACACTTAGCAGATGCTTTTACTTGCATATGAAAGTGAGAACAACACAAGCAAAACATCAAACAAAGGGACATCTTTATTAAGTGGTTTTCTGACTGTTGTGAGTCCAGTTGGACACTGGTGCTGCCGTTTAGTGCTAGAGGCCATGCAAAGTCATTTCTTTCCCCTGCATAAACTAGTCCTTTTTATTTAATTACTAGATCATGATTACATCACATAATATCATCTCAGGCATAAGTGCATGCAGCTTATTCAGTGCTGAGTTGTGCCAAAAAGCTGGACAGATCTTTGTAACTCATTTTGATGAGTAGAAGAGTTAAGCTAAGTGCAGAAATGCTCCTTAAACAGCTGAGCCTTTAGGTTGCTATTAAAAGTAACTGAGTACTCTGTGGATCTGAAAGAGTTCAGTAGATCATTCCACCACCAGGAAACGACAAAGGAAGAGTCTTATTGCCGATTTTAGGCCATGTTATGGTGGGAGCACAAGGCATTAAAATGTTAATGAGCTTTTAGACACAAGAGCCGTCCTCAAAGCAAAATGAAAGTTTCTTCGGGTTTTTATTAACCTGCTTTATGCTTGTTCGGCTTGTCTGAGCCTATACAGTCTATGGTCTGAGCAGTCTGAGTGTATTTGTGTGTAGAGCTCAATGTCATCGGCATACAGTAAAATTTTAATGACACAATGTGCATAAATGTCTTACTCTAATATTGCTGATTTTCTCTTTGTAAGCTGTCACAGGCATTTCCTGATGAATGTCTGGAGAAGCTCATTCCTCAGTCTTTAGACGTGGACTCCAGGTAAGGTCTATAGATCCACTTTGGTGCTTTTGGTCTTGAGTGATATTTGATCCAACGGCAGAAAGAAACCCAATAGAATCCACTCAGATTGTTTTTTTCTTGTATTTGGACACATATCTCTCATTCATGTAAAAATGGTCAGGTACAAGCATGAACCAATGAGTTAAAAGCTAAAGATAACCTATATCCCAAGAAAAACTTTGAAAGACCCTCTGTAAGCTTGGAAAGCTATAGCTGAAAACAAACCAACCGATAAGCTTTTGCTCGTCAACTGAGGAGTCATTTATGTAGAGAAGCCTTTGCCCTGCCACATCTTTCAACCAGAGCTCCTGTTCCCAGGCCAGCTGTTAGACATAGAACCATATGTGTGTCCTAGCTCCTCCTTGTTGCCTGGAATAGTTCCTTGACCACTTCACCAGGTAGGCATCCTAACCAGCTGCCTGATCTGAGCTGACCTAACCTCATCTCTTAGTAGCACAGCTACTACTTTCTACTACTTCACACATCCTGTGGAGGAAACTCATTTCAGCCGCTTGTATCCTCTGCATCATTTTCACAGTCATTACCCACAACCGGTGAACATCAGCTTACAGCTCGGCTCCTTTTCCACCACGACGGACAACTGCAGAGTCCCAGATCACGATCTGATGAAGTAAATAGGACTGTATTATCTTCAAACAGCAAACAAGACCCCCTCAACACCCTGGTTTTTTCTACAAATACTAATCTGAACAAAAAAAAGTGTGTCACAAAGAGCAGCCTTGGTGGAGTCCAACGCGATGTAGTCTAAGCTATGACACTGGTTGTTTTGGGACCGTATGGACCCCCTCTAGAGGACTGATACCCAAACCTCCTGAGGCTCTCCCTACAGGACTCTCCGAGTGACACGATCAAACGCCTTTAAGTTCACAAAGCACATGCACTGGTCGGGTGTAGAGCTGGTTCTCAGTTCCACAACCAGGGCGAAATCCACACTGCACTTTCTGAATTTGAGCTTTTCAGGAAAGTTTTGTTGCTTGAAAGCAAAAGGTAAAGAATTAAAGGATGGCCAAAGACATTTGCACTGTGATGCCTTTAAAGAAGCTCCAAAACATGCAGTTCAATCTGTTCCAACATTTATCATCATTTTTTTAAAATCAGAAACAAACTTTTCGCACATCGTAGGAGATTTGTGTTTTATTTGTTGTTTCACATGCGACTGTCAGGAGGATGAGGTCCCAAGCTGATTTACCACACAGTACTGACAGTAACCATTATGCATCTTATTTTATATTTACTGTAGGAGAGTGCAATAATTAAGAAACTCTAAGCAAGCATGGATCCCAAAAGAGAATATCAGAGTATTTTTGCATATTTTTGGGACAGCAGCCACTTATTTGCTATGCTGCTCATTGCAGAAGCATGATCCTTACAAGCTATACCTCATTGTAAAGGTAAATATTCTGGCTTTCCACTGAGTTTGGGGGCAAGATAATCAACCAAACATTAGTTCTTCTATATTTTGTGCTGCTACTACATCTTCCGCTCATGCAGCATGTGTTATTTCTGGCTTGACAGTTAAAATGGCTTCTTACATCAGGTCATAATGGCTTAATGTCAGCTAAAATCATTTTAATGTGTCGTGGAGTTTTTATTTTTTATCCAGCATCAGATCATCTTCATCACCCTGCTGACCCATGTTTCTGCCCTCACCCAGGTGTCTGACAGCCCTACCCTGCCACATCCTCCAGCACCACAGCCTCCAGCTATTCTTCACCTCCACTAGGCCTCTGTCACCTAGCTGTCCCTCCTCTCCACTCTCCTCCATACCACCACTACCATCCTCCCTTCCCAGCTCTTCTGTAGTCTCGACCTACCCGTTCACCTCCAGCTCTAGTAAGGTTTTCTTTGTGTTTTCTTCAATAAAACCTCAGATGGGGTTAAAAATGTGAAACAACAGTGTATAAAACTATCACACAACAGGGATATAAAGAAAGAGATCTATTCTTGGATGCAGAGAAGTAAGGTGCAAGGGAGGGTCATGCAGGGATTTCATGCTTGCATTCTGATGTTTGGGATGAGAGAGGGAAGAGGTAATGGAAAGACTTGTGGTTGGTTGTAGAGAAGAGGTGAGACTGCCGAATGGATTTTCAGTCTGTGATTTTGAGGTGTTGCAGAGAGCAGACACGGTCTATTTTAGTCCAGTGTGGGAATTCACTGTGGCATGTTTGTGTTGGGAACCCTATAGCGTGGTGATCTAATGCTAGTGCACATGTCTGTGTGTGTGTGTATGCGCGTGTGACTTCATCTCTGAGAGTATTTATAGCCACCAGAGCAGCATGTTTGTGTGTTGCATGTGTGTGCTCTTACTTTTTGTGTGTTTATGCCTCCGTTTGTTTGAAACTCATCGGAGCAGCAGTGTGAATGTGTCAACAAACACACCCTTCATCGTAATGTGGAAAGGCTGAGCTAGAGTACGAGACTGTAGCGGCATCCGGATGTCAGGGTCACTACAAGCACGCTGCTGGTTGAAGAGTTTATTTCACAAAGTGTGCACATTTCTGCAAATGACTCTTTTACATCATTATCGGTCTGCACAGGGAGCCATGGTGGAGAGATGTTGGGCTTTTCTTTGCTTCATGTAGCATTACCTGTAGACTAATATTTTCACATAATGTATTTTCTTTTGTACTACATGTAAGTAAGTACATTTTGTGTTGCACTATTCAGAAGCAGCTGCCACAAAGGGTTTTATATATAAGAAATTAAATTAGTGACTCTCTCAGGACATTTCCATTCACTCCAGTTGCTGTGGAGAAATCCATTTAGCTGCTTTTAAACCACCTGGATACACACAACCCTTTAAATTAGTCAACACCAAGACATAAGTTTTCCTGGACAGTCTCTGTTGTCAGATTATGAGGCTAAATGATTTCAAATTAATCCATAAATAGATGGGATCAATAGATAAAGCAGCATAAAGGTCAAACAAAAAACATGCAGGATGAAAATATATTAGCACTGAAACAAACACACAACAGAAACTATTTACATGTTTACACATTTTCTCATTTCTAATTACCTACTTTCACAAAACCACCTCAAACTCAGCTGCAGCACTGCGCATCAGAAAGACTTCCTGGCTACATCCAGCCAGAGAGGACCATTGTTTAGCTTCTATCTGCTGCTTCTGAATGGACACAGGCGTCAGTTCCAGCTGTCTGATTGGTGGAAAGTGTAACAGGAAGTGACTTCACCATAATTTCTGGGTCAAAATACAGATTTCTTAGTAAAATAATAGTGAAAGTGGTTGTTTTTGTATGAAAATGTGATGATAATGGTGTCATAGATTCACCGTATACAGTTTCAAAATAAAGTCTGCATGTAATGCTGGATTGAAACCCTCATGGACGGGGTATAAATGCCTGAAAAATATCTAGATCGCCTAAAGGGCAGCTGTCATACAGGTTTTAAATGTTTAAATGCCCTCGAGGACCGGTGACATAAACGTGAAGCGATCGCCAGGTACGTGCATCAGGCAGCAACTCGCATCTGGAAGTGTTGGACCTCCTGAGATTCACAGGACCACTCGTTGCCATGGCAACAAGTGGTGCTCATCACTTCACGCGTGAATTACAACATTCAAATCAACGGATTCATATCAGTAAATGACATCAAAATCTGTCTACCCGAAGACTTTTGGGTCGGTTTCTGAAAACGTTTACATTCCCAGCAAAATGGACCAATCAGCTTATGAAGTCCTTGTTTGGAGAGAAGTGGTGATGATGATAATGATGCTGTTTGTGTTTGACTCTTTCACACAGATCTGGGCTGTATGGTGCACTACCGAGGAACCAACAGGTACACTTCATTACATCTCTGTATTAAAGCCCAGGTGTTATTTTACGACCAGGCAAAGTTCTTTTGCATCACGATAAATCCCATTTGTCTGCTAAGACACCCACCATTACCCAAGCTTTACTGCATCACAGATTAAATTTCTTCTGATTCAGCTGCATTCGCTTGATGTTTCTGGGGTCACAGGCAATGTGTTTGGTCCAAAATGGATAAGCAACAATCAGAGGCAGGTACTGGCAGCTTTAGGGCAGGTTTTAGGTTCTGTCAACAGCAGTAACCGTTCGCTCCGTGTTAGCGTGGGTTCTCTCCGTGTTAGCGTGGGTTCTCTCCGTGTTAGCGTGGGTTCTCTCCGTGTTAGCG
>JBAMHV010000010.1:3892978-3912980 GCA_037177535.1 Pseudomugil gertrudae
CTCCAGCTTCCTCCCACAGTCCAAAGACATGCACCTTGGGGATAGGCTGATTGGAGACTCTAAATTGCCCATAGGAGAGTGTGTGTGTGTGCATGGTTGTTTGCCTCTGTGTGTGTTGGCCCTGTGATGGACTGGCGACCTGTCCAGGGTGTACCCCACCTTTCACCCGATGTCAGCTAGGATTGGCTCCAGCCCCCCCGACCCCCCGTGACCCCGCTCAGGGAATAACAAATATGACTTATTCATTTATATTGCTAAGCTGCATCTTAATGAACCAGAACACGACTAGATTGGGACTTTTCAGACAGACCAAAGTGGAGATGCTTGTGCAGTAACATCTTACTTCCAGCTGTGAAGCAAAGTGTTGGAAGGTTGGTGATCCGTTACAGTACTGATGAAGACATCCCCTCTCCCCCCGCCCCTTCTGATTGTCTCTCCTTTCAGGGCGGTGTACAGAGTGGCCAGCGTCCAGCCTGTTGTCAGCACCCAGAGCTCTGTTTTTACTCACTCCACGCCTCAACTCACCTGCCTCCCTCCTCCTCCTCTCCCTCTCTCCATTCCTCCACCGCAACACTCCTCTCAGCTGACCTCTCTCCCTCCTGCCACGCAAGCCTTGCCCACGAGGAGCTCCACAGGTGCCGGGAGCGACACCTCCTTGCAGCTGAATGCCCATCCCGCTCCGCATCACTCATACTCTCTATCCCAGCTTCACCTCCATCCCCAGACCAGCAGCCAGTCCACTCTGCACCTGTCCCATTCCCAGCAGATGTCCCACCCACATTCTCTGCCCCGCTCCCAGTCTCATCCACAGTCTTCAGCGCAGACTCAGCACAATGCTCCAGAGCAGAACGGCATCCTGGACTGGCTCCGGAAACTCCGGCTCCATAAGTACTACCCCGTCTTCAAACAGCTCACCATGGAGGAGGTGTGTGCCTTCATTTCTATCACATTTCCATATAAAACGCCCCACCAGCCATCTGTATTCATGCATAAAGCAGAAAGTATATTTCTTACTATTTGTTTTTCTGGATAACTTCTAGTTTTTAGCTCTAACGGAGGATGACCTCAACAAGTATGACCTGACTCAAGGAGCAAAGAAGAAACTCAAGACTCAGCTGGAGCTACAGAAATCAGCAGAGTAAGCTGCAGATGGCACTAGTTGAATTTGTCTGCATTTTTTAGCTCTTTGTGAGCCTCAAACCTCCTGAAAAGCAGCATTTCTGTGCAGCCAGAACATCTGGAGGAAATCATGAGCGCAGACGGGCCCCACTCAGAAACAACTGTGTCTGCTTTTTACATCTTCATTATTTATCTTAGTAAATTCTTTGTTTTTTTGAGCTGCAGAATCCAGGACTGCCTTTTTTCTGCTGTTCCCAGGGAATAATTGACTTTCAAATGAGGGGCATTTTTCTCAACTTCATTAAGTAACAAGCCGGTGGATGAGCTCCTGATTTGTCAGTATAACTGCAGCAACAGTCCATAAATGGTGAATGGTTAACCATCTGATGCTGAGTCAGAGATAAGACACACTTATCAATGTACGTGCGTACGTGTTTCAGGTGTGCTAAACGTCCACACACACACCTGTTAACATGCTTCTAAGGGCTTCTGTGTGTGTTTCTGCAGCTAGTATCTGCAGTTTTCCACCATGCAGGTGTGAGCGTGTGTGTTTAAAGCAGAAAATGGAAAATTCTTACAGCAGTTTTCCAAAGCGACACGTGTGTATATGTTGAGCGGACGTCTCCCTCAAGTGGACACAAAGGAAAAGCACATCTGCTCCTCGTTCATACACACTTCTGACCAAATGTTATGACTAGAGAGGAAAGCACAAATATTCTTATTTCCTGCTGCTAGATCGAAGCCAAGTTGAGCCTTGAAAAACAACCAGAAAGCATAAGGTCACTTATTGAAAGCTGCATTTAGACTCAGGCTGCTCGTGAGCTGATCAAAAGTATGAAACTATAGTTTTCTGCAGGAGGGTCTTGGTTTTGGGAGACCTTCTTTCAGGTGTTCACACTTTCGTGGCCTAGTGCAGAACAGGCTTTCTGTCATGGAACGTAGCAGTGTTGGGGAATGGCATAAACAAAGGCCCTTTCCTGAGGCCTATGAGACACACACATTAAGGTGGCAGACTCAAAACTGTCCATGAAGACCCGAGCCAGTCGGGTGTTACCCACTCATCATAAGAAGACTCGTACTCCCACTGCGACATTGCTCTCGGTAGCTAAACTCTTCCTGTGTACGATCTGTCGAACTCTCCTTCTCATCTTCTAAGAGCAAACTTAACTGATGCTTAACTCTTGTACTCATCAGAAAGAGTTGCCCAGCTCTTTTTTTACATCTCTGCACTGACATTGTGACCACTGTAGGACCATGTCTCTCTGCTAATGACCGCAGAATTGAATCTGGGTGAGAGGCCTCGTTGTCTCCCGGTCACCCGGTCACATGCCAGGCGGCTCACTACAAAGTCTTTATCTTTTACACTTTGGATTCTGGTTGAAGGTTTACAGCGTTTGGTCAGTTTAGGACTTGCCTGACTTGAAATGCACATTTCATGTAGTTTTGTCTCCTGCTCTTCTTTCTTTTTACATTTTGAAGCTGTATTTACTGCCTGTTTACAATCCACCAGCACAACACATGAACACTTATCACTGTTTACTTCTGGACTTGATTGTTGGTTCATATTTTGTCTATGCTACAGAAGCATAGAGCTCTCATCCTAATGAAAATAAGGGACCTTAGTATGTTATTTACATTATAATGTAACAGTTTTGTTAAAACATGCACTGTATCAGGCCTACATAATGATATGATACATTGTAGTGAAAAGGTGTTTTTCCTGCAGTGGATCAGAGAAACTGGAGACACTGGGATGGTAATGCGTTAAAGAGTAGTAAAAAGTAAAATCTATTTTTAAGGTGTAGGTAGAAAAATCCATTATAAACAACAGTCACCTTTGTTAACAACATGAAGTTACTTTAGATACTTTAGGCTGTTTTTATTTCAATGGAGGATGCTCAGACCTTTTGCAGTCTATCATACACTTCTGGTGTCATGATGTGTCTTTTCTCCATGTCTCTGTCCTTAAGAATGGCTCCTCTCCTTTCCATGGAGAGCATCTGGATGAGCTGAAGGTCCAGATGCAAGTATCATGTCCCGGTTCAGATCTTTGCTAGTTTTCTTCCTTCTTGAGGACACCCCTTTCAGATCTTGATCGATTTGTCTCGACACCGCACACACCATGCTGATGTGTACTCTTTGGTAATCGCCTTGTTGCTGCGAAACACTTTATTTTCACTGTTTTCATAGTTCATTCAATTAATAAAGAGGAATAAATCTTTGTAACAAAGAGCACAACGTTGGATTTACAAAGTTTTCTGTTATGGTGGGGCACACACTGGATCATCCTTTTTGAATGATTTGATTTGAATGATTATCCATTAGCCTCACAGCATAATGGTCTACGTCCTGTTTGAAGCTACTGATGCACAGTGAAGCAGCAGTGTTGGGAGAGAAGATCCATAATTTGGCCAAAATATGCTGAGAAGCTAATGATCTATTCATCATCCTAAAACAAATCTCTGAAGATGGCCCTGTACAAGGACTTGAATGAGAAGTAGTGATTCAAGACTACTTTAAAGGACTGCAAGTTAATCTAGCTGCTTTGAAGGAAAATATTAGGAAACGATGCTACAGAGGATAAGGATTTAACTTCTGTGCTGTTGTGTCCAGCAGAGAGATGAAGATGGAGAAGCGTCCCTGCGGTGGCATTGCCAGAATCACACCTTCCAGTCACATTGGACCCTCTGCTCACTCTACCTCCACGGCAGGTAACCAAACAGAGATCTGCTTAGAGATATGAGGTTTCACTGTGTTTAAAAATGCTCCTCCTGTTTCGCAGGAGAGCTGCGAGCGGAAGTAGACGGTGTGCCGCGCCACCACCCTGTGTGCACAGACAGCAGCTCGTCCTCCGGTTACTCCAGCTCCTCCTGCTCCCCCTGGACACCTCATTGCTGTGAATCCACCTTCGACCGGACCAGGGACCTCCACCGGCGTACGTTTTCATACGCAAACACCAGATGAAGTTCACATTAAATTCAGCTTTTCATCCCCACCTCCCTTCTGTGATTGTGCTTCAGGTGTTTCGGGTCCAGATGCAGTAGGTGTTTCAGAGAACAACCGCTCCTGCTTCTTCATCCTGAACCCCAGCTGCCCTGCAGGTTCCAGTCGCCCTACAGCTCAGGTTCTCCCCGTCCAGACCGACCCAGCTCCTCCTCTCCCACCTTCCTGCTGCTCCCAACTCCCCTTCAGCTTCCCCCAGACTACCTTCTATTCCCAGACCACTTACCCTCAGCCTGTTCTCTCTTCAGTCTCAAACCCGGCACGTATCCTCACCTCCCCACGCAAACCCAGGCCCCCACCACTGGGCACTGAGGACAGGTCCAAACCGCTGAGCGTGGGTTTACCTGCAGGGGGAGCAGGTTTCGGTTCAGGGCTCGGGATGGGGGTGAGGATGCAGAACCCGTTCTCTGGGCTCAACATAAGCAGCTCCTCTGGGCACCAGGACTCAGTGGTTTGTCGCAACCGTGCCGGAGCTGCCATGGGTCTGATGGTGGAGACCAGTTCTGCCTTGACTTCCACCTCGAACAGCCTCCACCACGTCTCCCAACCCCCGCTTCTGTTCCACCTATCATCTTCTTCGTCTCCCTCTCCCTCTGGATACTACTCCTATGGTCCCAGCTCCTCATCACCGTCTACTATCTCCTCCTCCTGCACCTCTTTAAAGTCTGGTTCACTGTCAGGCATCTCCAGTGGGTATGTTTCCATGGCAACGGCAGGCTCTGTTCCCGTGGCTGCAATCCCTGGCAACTCCTACTACTCACCCCAGCCTTGCTCCAGCCCCTGCCCGTCCCCCAACACTGCTTCCACATTGGATCAAAGTTCGAGTCACAGCTCTTCTGTTTGTGTTTGCAGCTCTTGTGGTTGCCGAGGCAACTGTGGCACATATAGTGCATTGCCTGGATATCCAGCCAGCTACCTGCAGCCATTCTCAGCTGGTCCTTCCCTCTTTACTCTGGGTCCTCTGCTCCATTTGAGCCCCCTCATAGCCTCTTCCAGCACTGCAGGGACCGGAGGCACACCCTACTCCTACCCAGTGATGGTCCCGCCGCCTCTCTACCGGACTCAAGACCAGCAGCACGGCTTCAGCTTTTACCAGCCTCACAGCATTATGGGAAATGTAGGTCAGAAACGGGCACCGGGGAACCTGTCGTGTTGTAACTGCGGAGCCAGCGGACACAGAGCGGAAGACTGCAAACAGCCACCGATGGACTCGGGCCAGCAGGGTGAGCCTGGCCGATTTAAAATCAATTCCATATCAGCTACTGATATTTCCATTTTAAAGATGCTCACAAACACACACACTTTTCTCTATAAATGATGAAACGAAAACTAAATGTTTAAGTTAAATTAAAGGTTTTTTTCTAAATAGAAAGTCGCAAAATATCACAAATAAAATATTAAATAATAAATAAAACAATTTTTTTTGCTTATGTTTTAAAATATGTTTAAAATACTTTTAGAAGACCGAAAAAACATTTAGTTACTTTAAAAAATATTTTTTAAGATTTTTTGAAAACTTAACCTTTAAAATACATTTCCATATTTACTTATGTGTTTTACCATAAACCTTTTAAAGCCAGTTTTATAAAGTGATGAGCAGAAATTTTAGTTCATTTTTGGCCCTTTAAAATGTTTCTACAGTGTAATGATAACGTCCGATAACAAACGGATCAGTGAGGATAATTGTGATGCAAAAGCTGTCCAGCAGGGGGCAGAAGACAAGCAACACATTGTAAACAACATATTGTAAACAACACAGTTGGTATCTTAATGTCATGCATAGGTCGTCAATAACAGATATTGCATAAAAAGGTTCAGAGATTTTCAAACGGAGGGGATCTATTTATTTATTTTAAAATAAATATAGAAATGTCTTTTTTTAACTAGAACAAAATATTTTCAGGAAAAAATGGTAAAAATCCTGTAATGTTTTATAATTCATACAAGATGAAACCTAAACGCTATTTTTTAATTAAAATACAATATAATGAAAATGTATTTCATGTTGTCATTTTTAATATGAAACCCTTTCATATGTTTACCATCTTTCATTTTCAGGGACATTTCGCCTGAAATACACTCCTCGCTCTGACAGTAAGGACTCGGGGGACTGACCAGCAGCCATGGCTGAACTGTTTCCTCCTGACACATCTGTACTTCCTGCTGAAGTCAGCTGTATCTGAAAGCCCAGCCGCTGTGTGTCATCTCTAATTGTTTCAACACAGAGAGGAAGACATGAGAGGAATTCTCCTCAGACACTAAACACAGACCTCAGTGACAGCTGAGATCAGTGTGACATGTTTCCTACAGGGTTGCTTTCCCAGAGAGTCTAAAAAGCAGCTTCAAAACCCAAATAAGAAGTAATGTAGTCTTCTGGATGGTTCCAAACCAAAGATTTGCCCTTTTGCCCTTTCAGTCTTGTGAATTTCAACTTATCTGAACCAAATTGAGCACTTATTCAGAATCATGTTTCCTATTCTGCAAACATGGCACAGTTACTACTGTTTACTCTCCACAATCAGGTTTTCAATAATCAAAACCTGCATACTCTGTTTTTAAGTCTTGTTTCAGTTTAAAAAGAAACTCTAAGAAGGAAATTCATTATTTTCTCGCTATTTAAAGCCTGTAAAACTCAACATTCTCTGATTATATCTCATGATTATCTTGGCAGATGGTCAGTAGTGCCAACCCTGTCATAAAACATCATCTTTACACCTTTAAGAGTTGGTCACATTCAGGCCCGTCGGTCCAGATTAAAGCTTCAGAATTTACCTGGTTGGGAAACAATAGGAAAATGTAACCCCTCCTCAGTAGCTGCAAGCGAAACACGCACTAGCCATCTTTTAGTCTGTGGAGCTCTTAAACGTCCCCCAGAGCTAAAACCAGATGTGTTACATGTCAAAATGAGCGCTGCCGTGTTGCTTTCGGGGTTTGAAAAATGCCATATATGAGCAGGATTGGCCTCTCTGTCCTGTTTATATGTATTTTTACTTTGTTTTTAAAGTAATGGGAACGTTATTTAAGACGGTGTTGGGCTGAGGCTGTCACACCTCCAGCTTTTCTACCTCTGAGCCCACCTGACAGTAAAATGGCTTCTTTTTTCCTCAGATAACGTCCATCAATACAACAAGAACGAAAAGTGTCTGTGACCAATGTTTGCCATTTAGCTTCATGTTAAGCAGAAACAGAGCTGCCTTTTTTTCATGTGCAGTTTGTATGTAGCTGTTATGAGTGGTTTGGGGGTGGGGTGGGGGGGTCTGGACAGGATCCAGACCAGCACAGACACGAGGACAGCCGGTCCTTCAGATGAAACTCGATCTGCACCCCTGGAGGGCGCAGCAGCGGGATGAAGCATGTTTATTTATAACCGTTAAGTGTAACAAGTTGTGTTTTCCACTGAATGATAACTAAAGATAACATCCCCGAGATGTTTGTACGAGAGGAAAGAAAACATTTGATCGAGTTGTATAGAATATTTTCAGTCTTTATGTAGATATCACCATAAATGTTTCATTGGATATTTCTGATAGTTTGACTTTTGTCCAATGGGGGTCAGGACAGGTAGACTGATCCAGCATGCATGCTACGATTTCCCAGGTTTTTGAAGAATTCACAGTTTATAATTATTCATTTTGTTTTTATGTCTGGTTCTATATTTGATTATTGTTTTTAACCTTTATTTAGATGTTTGAGGGAAAAAAATGTTGAATTAAATGTCTTTGTTATTCTCTGTTTTATCACAGTGTGTGTGTTTATTTGTATGTTCACAGAAAAATACCCATCCATTCATTTTTCATCCTGCTTCTTTCAATTCAGGGTGTGTGTGTGTATACTATATAGATATGTATACGCATATATATATTTAAATATAAATATATATATAAACACACTCATTGCAAATGGGCATCTGTGGCACAGGTGTAGTGTGGCCTTGCATGTTATCTTAATTATTATTACAAAGCTTTTCTTCATTTGAACATCATTAGTTTGGTTTTAACACCTGGCCTGTTTTTACCAGCACAATTTACAGACCACCAAACCCAGTTTTTATCCGCCATAAATATTATATATAACAAGGATTTAATCACTGGAGATTTTAACCTTCATGTCGATAGAGATCTATAAGCCACTGAGTTTCTGATAATTTTAAACTGTGGGTTTTGAACGATACACAGCTGACTCACAACAGAGGACACATCCTGGACACTGGTGTGTCCTCTGTTGTTCACCTGGCTGTGTAAAGTTACTGCTACATTACAGGTGTTTTACAACAGGAAGCAGAGGACAGGAAGGAATCAAACTGCTCAGATTTTACCTGCATCATGTGATTTTATTGTTGAACCTAGCAGCCAATCAGAATAAAGTATTCACTCGGACCATGGTATAAGAAATTTTAGGAGAACACTAAATTTAAACAGGCAAGAATAAACTAGACTTCTTCATCCTTATCACAGAAAACAAAAATAATCCAAAGTTTCTCTAAAAAACCATCGATATTTTAACAAAGTGCTCACATGCAGCCATCAGATGCTGCATGTGAGCACTTTGCAGACCACTTCAGAGGTAATATCAGTACTATTAGATCCAGTGTTTTATCTCAATGTTGATTTTAATAGATTCGAGGAAACACTGGAGAGTTTTGTCCTAAGTTTTAGGTTTTCTCCCAGCTAAACTTTTAGACCCGATTCTCACATCACTTATTAAAACAGTTTATGCTTTCTTTTAATTTGAGCTGTTTAACTATAACTTTTTTCAGATGGGTGTCTTTCCATCTGCCTGTAAAATGGCTTCTCTTCTGAAAAAGAGGAGGCTAGATCCAAATAACCATTAGGTTATCTAGAAAGTTTGGAAAGTTCAAAACATTCAGATATGTGGTTGTAATTGCACTCGTACAACCAGACACTATTCTATCCGCTTCGAGTGCTTGGATACAGCCCCAACCTGTATCCAACTGTTTTTAAGCAAAATAATAGAAAACATTGTTTTTATCCAATGTGTTTTTAGATCAAACCAGTATTTTTAGAGGAATTTCCATCTGGTTTTAGGACAAGCCACAGTATCAAGACAACCCTTTTAAAGACCATAATAAGACTGTTAAGAATGATATGTTGTGCTATGATGCCTGGAAGAAGTTTGACATTTCTAATGTGACACCCATGATGACCTCATATTCTTTATTGTGATATTGCAAATGGGCGCAGGTGTAGTGTGGCCAACTTCTGATCAGAGGGTCGTGGGTTCAGTTCACACACTGTCTGCGGCAAGCCAGAGCCCCCCGCAGTCAGAGGGAGTGGGCCGAGGCCGGAAACCACCGAGCCCACCAGGCACCGGCCGTCCAGGGCCCCAAGAGCCTGAAAGCAAGCCCCTCACCCCCACAGACAGAGGAGCTGACCAGTGCCCGCGAGGGACCAGAGCCCCCAGACCGCCACCCTGCAGAGTCCAGTCCACACTCTAACGCACCAGATGCACACCCCAGGATTCAACCCTCTACCCACCCACACATACACACACATACCCAACCATCCACCTGCTCCTCATCCTCCCTCCACAGGCCCACCCATACACACACATCCACACACATACATCCTCACCCTCAGCTTCCCCACTCTCCAACACCTATCCCTTCCCTCTATCCAACCACACTCACCCACACGCATCACCCCGTACAACAAACGTGTACGTTCACTCCCCTTGATCCCAGGGCCACAACCAAGCACCAGGATATGGACCAGGTCACCACCCCGGCAGCAGGTCCAGGTCAGCCCAGCCCCAAGCCCTGGTATCGGCCGACCCACAGACACCCGAGCCCAAGCCCCTACTAGTGACACTGCCCCACCATGGCGAGGTGATACAGATAGATACAGAAAGACACACTGAGCAACAAAATCTGTGATCCATCAGAAAATGTGACCACATAGGGTGCTAGTCTACATTTCGGTACATAATATGTAAGATGAGCGATGCTTGAAAACACTTATGATGAGAAAACCGTTATAAGTCCCTCAGTGGAGAAATTGTAATTAGATCATTATAACAAAGACACAGTAAATCACACATTCTGCTAGTGATCCTGGCTATGTAAGGTTCACGTGTCAGAAGAGTGACTTGAGTGATGAATTTAGATGTTTAATTATTTTTTAATTGTCCTCAGTTTTATTCAAGTGTTTTCAAGACCTTGCTCATTTTACAAAATGTTTATGTAGAGAAATGTGATCACAGATTCTAATGGGCCACAGACTTTGTTGTAACACCGTCAGGCCTGCCAGTGAGGAATTGCAGTAGTCAATGCATAACATGACCAGACCCTGACATAAAAGCTGAGTCATGTTTTCTGTTAGATACAATCTGATCAGCAGATTACCAAAGGCGCTTTTCCATTAGTATCTACGCGATGCAACTCTACTGGCCCGGGAGTACTCTACTCTGTCTGAAATGCTTTTCCATTACAAGTCGAGATGGTCTATTGTGGGAGGGGTCCCCCTGCTAATCCCCTC
The DNA here is from genome assembly GCA_037177535.1 of Pseudomugil gertrudae. Taxonomy (NCBI): domain Eukaryota; kingdom Metazoa; phylum Chordata; class Actinopteri; order Atheriniformes; family Pseudomugilidae; genus Pseudomugil; species Pseudomugil gertrudae. The sequence goes on from JBAMHV010000010.1 coordinate 3,903,595, forward strand.
TAAAAAAATGTGTGATATCATCGGATGGCGACACGAGGCAACAACACGTTCTGCGGAACACCACAGAAGAAGAAGGAGACCAAGATGGAAGACGTTGAAACACCCTTTCACCTGGTGCTCGGGTTATGGCTAATCATGGGCATACAACTCTTTGAACAAATCAAGAGACGTCGTCTTCAGGCAAGACAAGACAATCTGAAGAGATATAGAAGAATATTACAAGTTGTGATGTATCACGAGTCGCGCATAGCAAAATGGCAGATAGATTAAAGGTGTGAATGGCCAGTTTGATCATGATAAAATACATTTTGTGGATAGTGATTCATTCATCATTCATTCAGATATTTCAGATTCAGTCACGATTCAATTTTGATATCATGATATCATAGATAACTGAACTCAGTCATATCAAAATAAAAAAGTAACTTGATTAAAGATTTTTTTCTGAGTTCAGATATTTAAATAATTATTCATTAATGAGACTAATAGATGGAAAACATCCCTGCAACTTTAAAATACAACCATTTTCAAAATAAAATTGTCCAATAAAAGAGTTGTATCAATTTTTAATAACATTTGCAATTTTGATCAAGGCCATTGGTTAATTGACCACATAGAGAATCTTTCACACCCCTATGAGACACCTCCTGCATCTTTACATGTATTTACGTTTATAACGAGGAAAATTGTGACGTCGGTTCACCTTCATGTTGCCATTTTTATTTAATATGGCAACATGAAGAAGTTATTTCTTTATTATAAGGATTTTTATTGCCACAATGAGAATCTATTTAGCTTATATTTTTCATTTTTTACATTCCAGAAAATTCCCTTTTTTTCCTGCTGAGCCATGATGGAAATGAGACGATATTTATCAGGAGCGTTCACCTGAGCTTTGATAGGCCTGACGAGACACTCCGTCACGTGCACCAAAATGTAAATAGAGCAACAAGGAAACATGTTTTTTTCTCCTTTTATTGTTTACAAAATACCAACATAAATACATAAAGGAGGCTGAGTAATATTGCTGTGTGTGAATGTGTGTGAAACAGAGGAGCAGGCAGAAAACAAACTAACAAATGCTCCACCCCTCGGTAACAAACACACGGTGGCTTTCATGAGCTGGGGGCAAAAAAAACGAAGTTCACCTTCACGTAACTGCAGACAGCAAAGAGTCAAGACATGTAAAAATCACGTTAAATAAAAACAGCTGAAACCGCAATAATACTGCAATATAAAGCAGCTAAATCTGAATGCGTTAAGAAGATGAGGAGGAGGAGCATTACAGCACAGGAGCGATGAAGAGACGATTACAGACGGGATAATCAAGACTGCAGCCCTTAAAAAAAATCATCGGGCAGGTGTTACAAACCTCATCAGGTCAGACAGTCGAGACCCGTCTACCTGCACGCAGAAGGAATTACACAGGAGAAAACATGAGGACATGGAACTCTTCCTCATCAACATTTACAAAAACACCATCATCCTCCATTCACACATCCACGCTCCATGTAGTGTGTCCAAACTTGGCCACACTCCTGTCAGAACCTCTTAAATACCCAAAGTCCTCTGTGGCTTTTTTCTTTTATATGCAAACTACAATCATCCGTTTCACGAGCAAAGCAGTTTCCTAACATCTCTGGTACAGTAAAGATGCTTCTAGATACAAGTCAGGGAGGGATTAAAACTGCCAAACAAGGACCTTCCAGGGGAACGCGATGAGATGCAGCAGATACCATGTGGATGGGGATCTTTCCCCTTTTCTCAAAGCCATTTAAAACACAAACAACCAAAAAACTTCCTTTAAAATGATGTAAATCCTGACAGCCTCTCTGAAAACCTCCAGATGAGGCTGATTTTAATTATAGAATATATTTCTGTTTTTCTCTATATAGATAAGCCATAAAGTCTCACCACCTTCATATAAACATGACTACCTGAACATTAAATCGACAGACTGAAACCAGACAGGATGAAATGGTGAAAGACTGGAAGGACGACATGCCTGAGCCCATCTCAGATTTGAAGGGAGGATTTCTCTACCTTTAACAGGCTTTGTGCTCAGCGTGCCTGAACCAACTGGGGGCTGAAACATGACTATGAGTCTGTGGTCTACTGCTTACAGGCGTGAATGTAAGAAATGTTTGGTAAGAAACATGAAGGGAGACTAAAAACTACAACTGTCCAATCGCTGGGCCAGATGGAAGAAGGTAGGAAGATAGGAAGGATGAATGTTCACTGGACCCCCGCTGCACTGCCAAAGGTCTCCTGGGAGGCGTACACCATGTAGAGGAAGCCATCCTGGTCTCGTTCCCGCTCGTACACCTCGGAAATGGCAGCGGACACCGATACCATGCTGTGACCGTTGACCAGCAGGAAGAAAGCCTGGTTGGAGTTTAGCTGGAGGCGCCTCCTGATGGGGGAAGGCAGACATTGCAGTTAGTAGGGAGGGAGAGAAGAGACATGAAGGACAGAAAAGGAGAAGGGTTGGAACCAAGAGATGCAAAAAAAATCTTACTTTAACAATGAATGATTTCAGTTCCTTACTTTTAAGCACATCAGATTAAGCGGTAAGTGGTTTCTATATTATTTGTTATGCTAGCACCAGAAATAAAACTTCTAGACTTTAATGAATGTTAAAATCATGATGACTGATGCAGAAGACAGATAGATGGACGGTTTTGTTCCTTTGCTGTTTCGGTTACGTGTGTACTTTTTATTCAAAAGGCTTAGCTATCCGTCGCTTGATACAAAAACAGGACAGCAGGAGAAGACAACACAGGACAGCAGTCTAAAAGAAATTACAGGAAAGTGAATAAAAAAGGAAGAAATGAAAAAAGCAAAGGGGTCTGTGATGATGCGTTCAGGCATACCTAATGATCTTAATGAGTTCGCTCATGTTGACGTGGTCTGGCACCAGAAACTTGGTCTTGTCCAGGATGGGAAGCTGTTTCTCTCCTTTATATCGCTCAATGATGACCTGCAGGAGACAGACATCAACAATTCATTTCCTCCATCGTGATGCAGGTGCCTGAGTCCCATAAGCAAACTGTGTTTTTAACCACAAACCAGCATCTGTGAGCAACAGTGAAATCAGGTCCTGATGTTAGATCCACAAACACACCTTAAAAGACAGACGTACCACGCGTACGAACATCTAGTTGTAGCAGATGCACAGTGCATGATGTGAACAGACACTTTCAGAACTTGAACAACTCTTAAAAACATTTCAAAATTGTATAAATGTCTCACACACACACACACACACACACACAATAAAACTATAAATCTCAACACAATTTTTTTGTAACAAAACATTGCAAAGTGTTCAATGTTTGGACGACTTGCACAACATAAAAACGCACAATGCTGCCGTGCAGGAGTGCAATAAAACAACCTGCATCGTCAGAAAATTACATTTACAAACACTGACTGATGAATACTTCTCTGTTTAAGTGTAACAACCAGTGTAATTAATTAATTTTAAATATTATTAATAATTAATATCTCAGAAGCACAACTTCTTTTCTAGCTGTGTCAGGCTAAAAGGGAACCTATGATATCATAGAGTTGAATAACTAAATAAGTAAATAGTGACAGTACAGCATTCTTCTGCAATAAATAAATAAATAAAAAGTTAAATAAAAGGAACATTTTAGACCAAAGTTAACTGGTGCAAAACTCCATGTTTGCTCCGTTTTAGTGTCGTTTTGCTTCCAGTGGCTGTTCGCTAGATTAGCCAACATTTGTTGCAATCCAAATTTTCCATCCAGTCATTTCCATCCATTTTAAAATAAGAAAGCAACTTGATCATTACAGATTTTTTTCTGAGCTTAGATATTTAAATTAGTTATTTTTTAAATAATCATTCTTATTAAAACATGTAAGAGAGAAAAAAACATGCCTAGGGAACTTCAAAATTGGATCAATGTCATTTATTAATCGACCACACGATCACTATATCATTACAGAGTATTTTTACTCCCCTATGAGACACCTCCTGCAACTTTATAAGTTTACAACGAGGAAAACACCAATCTTTTTCCCCTTCATGTTGCTATTTTCCTTTAATATGGCAACATGAAGCAGTTTCAGCCTCATTTCTTTAAAATAAGCTTTGTTTGCCATAATGAGAATCTATTTAGCTTTTATTGTTCATTTACTTTGCATGAAAAAATAATCAAGCCAACAATAAAGTTTAAAAATGAGTCTGCACATGTTCACATAGAAAAGCCCTGATGCCCGAAGTGCCTCGTCTGTTAACTACAAGCAGTATTCTGCTACCCCCACACCTCCTATCCTGCCCTCCAGGTTCCACGATGGTCGTCTGGGTGGAGATACGTTACAGTGACGCTGCACATCTGCCTCTGGTCTCAGTACTGATCGTTGCGTGGCAGTTTATAACCTTTGCACGGCACAGAGATGACAGTCCTACATGTGGCAGCAGATGGGAGAGCTGTACTGATACTCTATCTTGGAATGATAAAAAGAGCAGGTGAAACCTGAGGTGTGCTTTTGTTTATTAGGGGTTGATAAGAACGGCCAACCAGCTAAAGATGTAACAGCCGCTGACCCAAACCGTTACAAATAATTAATAAAACAAGATAAATGGCATCAAAACCATGTTTTGAGTGTTGAGTCAGGAAGCGTGTGGTGAAGTTTTCTGCTACAGGAAGCGTGTCGTCCTCCCGCACGCTGCTGAGAACACCAGACTTTCCACTCAGACGTCACTTTCATTCTTAAGCTGGTGAAAATGCCGTTCAACTCACAGGAATCTTGTTAGGGTGCTGCTCTCGGATCAGCTTGACATCGTCTACTCGCTGTTCTGTTGGAGACAAATCAGTCAGGTTAACAGACACGAATGAGCGGAAACTCCATCACATCCCAGTATGTGGGTCAGTTGGTTTGGGTGATCATACCAGCACCACAGCACAAGCATCTGGTCCTACAACCTGGTCTTTCCTCATCTGCTGTAAAGCATGCCTTTAAATAAAGACACTGTGATTCCACTGGTGATGCGTGATGTGAAGCAGGACAGAAACATTTGGTATTTAAGAACCTGCTTAGTGTAGCAAGGCTCTCTAACAAACCATTAATTACAGGCTTTTCCTGGAAAAGCATTGTTCCACAGATTACCGGGGGAAATTATTAACCATTCATTTTCTAATCAGAGTTCACAGCTTCCCTTCACTACAACAACACAAGTTTAAGCTGGATTCATTTCAAAGGTGTTTTTTAAACTCTGGATAAAGCAGAAAGTGAGCCGAGTGTTGGAGCAGCACGTGTTTTTGTGCATCACAGTCTGTTGAAATCTTCAGTAATGTTTCAGGAACTTACCACAAAACTAGGCCTGAGAGGTCAGCTACCCTATCACACTGAACTTTCACCACAGGGATTAAAAACACACTACTGGGAATAGTGTGCAAATGCAAAAAAACAGCCTCCATATTTACTCAAACTTCCTTTAGCTTTGGCAGCATTTCAATACGCTTCTGCAATGTCTTCTCTCCAGTGCTGCATTTTCCTGTCTCTATGTTTTGTAGTGATGACAGCAGAGTCGGACTACAACAAAGTCTGTCAGCATTTGTCTCTTCTGGAGCGTCTTCACCATCACGGACAATGTCTGTGTTCAGTGACTGCGGCGACCTACAAAAAACATGCTCACGTTTACCTTCAAAACAACTGTGAGGGGATGAAGCTGTCAATTATTCACTCCTGCACTCACTGACCCCTCCTTACACATTTTAGTATTTTCAGGGAGCAACAGCCCGAAACATTATCACTCATGCAGCATTTACCCATTTAACTGAACCAAACCAGTGCTTTTAAACTGTCGCACACAAGAGGGATACTTCATTCCTAGAAAAGAACAAAATGTCTTCAACAATGAGAACATCATAGATCATGTGTGCAACTAGATCTGATAAGACTGATAGTCAGGTAAAAATGTCAACACAAATACACAGAGATAACTCACCACCGCGCTTTTATGTCAAACATAACTTGTTACAACTGGACAGTTTAGACGACATTAACTGTCTGACTGTCACAACGAGTTCACTCAGTAAACACAACCTTACCGGAAATTACCCAGAAATCCTTTGGCAGAGACTGGAAATGAGAGTTTGCTGGCTTTGAATTATTGGCACCAGTCTTGTGACAAGTTTAACTGAGCACCCAGTAAGAATGTCTAATTAAATCAACTGATTACATGCTGCTGCTAAATGTTTGTTTTCCTGAGAGGCTGGTTAAATGCTAAACTAGAGGAAATGCATCACACAGCTTCATGACTGCATTTGTCTGAGGAACAGGGATGTGTCAGTGTCCATCTCTCATGACCAAAACAAGACACAAACAGCCTCTGAGTCATCCCAGTTCAAACAAAAGAGCAAAATACAACACAGAAATTGGGAAGTGGTTGCTTTAAAAACGTACTTTTCTGTTCTATCATCTGGGAATTGTTCAGAATCGACACAATGAAGTGGAAGGTTTCTAATTCATTCCCATTATTACACAAAGCTTGATTATCCCTCTGAACTATGACCTCATATGTCAGACAGGCGTGACACCAGTCAGGTTTCTATTGCTTTAAATCCATTTTAAAAAGATATGAAATAAGACTATGTACATAAAAATGCTGAATATATATAACATCTTCAGCTAATTAGAGGAAAACTTAATATTTTGGCTGGTTTTTGGTTTCCTCTGGTTGTGAGTGTATCACAGCTGCTTATTTTCACAAATAGGATAGCTATTTTTTATTATTACTTATCTATTGTTATATAATGATACATTTTTATAATATGGATGGTTTTAAGGTATGGATGAAGCAGCTGACAACAAGGAATTTCCTTCAGGATTAATAAAGTTCTATTTATCTATATTCCACTCAAATAGAACTACGAGCACTTTTTCTGGTAGGGTTGGGAATTTAGACTTAATCCAAAGAGGAACCAATAAAGAAATACCCAATACTTCAACAAAAATAAATAAATAAATTGGATCATTTATAATAATAATAAATAAATAAATAAATAAAGCTGTGGGTGCTTTGGTTGTATCCAACCGAAGCTGTGGCCGTAAGGTCGTTGGTGCCTGTCGAGGCGGTAGTTCCAGAACTTGCTGGTGGACACCAGCGGTGAGTGATGATGTCAATAATGCGGACGCCATGTTTACCGTTGTTCGCTCTATGTCCCCACCCTCACCTATGATGATGAGCTGTGGGTCGTGAATGAGATCCCGGGTACAGGCAGCCGAAATGAGCTTCCTCCACAGGGTGGCCGGTGTCTCTCTCAGAGATAGGGTGAGAAGCTCGGCCATTCGGGAGGGACTCAGAGTAGAGCCGCTGCTCCTCCACATGGAGAGGAGCCAGATGAGGTGGTTTGAGCATCTGGTTAGGATGCCTCCTGGATGCCTCCCTGGTGAGGTGTTCCAGGCACGTCCCTGTGGGAGGGCCCGGGAACACCCCGGGATTCCCCCGATGAGCTGCAAATGTGGCTGGGGAGAAGGAAGTCTGGGCTTCCCTTTTTAGCCTGCTGCCCACATGACTTAATTAAAAAGCCATTTGTTTAAAAAAAAAAAATTGCCTTAATCAAGTTTTTGTAGTTGTATGACAGGTGTCTCAGTGACTTTACTTGTATATGTGAAGGCTGATTGAAAAGATTAGAATTTCCTACAAAAGACGATCACGCCTAATAACATTTCCTCACGTAATTAAGTTATCTCCAACTGTCAGTCATTTATTTCCACTTAATGGTGGAAAATATGGAAATAAAGCAACTTTCCTCCAGTTGTGTCCAGACAAGCAAACAAATACACCTGTCACAAATATACTACAATGATCACAATGATCTAAGATAACAATGAAATCCTGCAAAGAGAGGGAACAGAGACGGGTCAGTTTGCAGCTTTTCTTATTCCTTAAGTGAAAGTAGGATACTGTGTAAGGACATAACGCTGTGTGTCCAAGGGAGTGGTGCTGATAAGACAACCACTGCTACAAAAGTGTTGGTTTCTAACCTGGTGTTGTTTTCTATACACTCACAACTCTTTGTGTGTGTATAAAAATAAATAAATATATACATACACACATAATTTGCAGGAGTCACCAGAATACAGCTCAACACATGTGACCCGGCTTTACCTACTTCCCTCACAGTGATGTTGCACAAATTTGGACCAATAATTGAGTCAGACTATAAGACAGTAATCTTTTTAGTCATACAAAAAAAATATGTCAAGGAAACAGCGTTACTTTTCTGCAAATTCAGTTAATTTTTCCAACCTAGAAACAAAATAAGCAAACACATACACACACACACCTGTAGTTATACACCAGGACAAACAAGAAACAAACGTGTTCATGAACCACTCAGGATAAAAATCATTTGGATTTCAGCATCACAGGATCAACAGATGTTTGTGAAAGTCTGTGTATGTTTCTGGCCTTCCTTTAAGAAGTTTAATCCGCTTCTCTAATAATAAACACTACTTTTGGGTTTAGAAAACCTCCACAGGAACAATAATAAACAGTGTTGGCAGGAGATTGCAGGCCTGGAACACAGCATAACTGGTTAATCCATTTCGCAGCTGTGTCTGAAGCACCAAACGAAGTGAAACTAAGCAAACTGCACGTTAGGTGAACATTTTTGTTTCCCTTTAAGCCTTTAAACTGCTGTTTTTTCCCCACACAGACAGTCCCATCCCCCAATCCTGCAGCTCTCCTCCTCTGTGCCCCGCATTTCGACACCACTTTGTTCTGGTCCCAGTAAACAGGCCTGCAGCAGATGACCTGAACACGAGGATTATTCCCAACCTGGTTGCTTTATACCAATGATTCAGTCTCCGAACTGCTCGTTTGTGTAGTTTGAGGGGAGAAAATAAACATAAAATACCAACTTCTACCATGACCTGGCTGGTTAACGTGGGGCTTGAACAGAAAATATAACAAAAGACACCATTTGCACAAAAGACAGAGCTCGAAGGAGATAAAAAAGCTGAAAGAAGCTCAAACCTACCGAACGTCCTTCTTTGTTTGAAGGTTTTCTCTGAAGGCATACTGCGTCAAAGTTAGTCAGCTGGCAGCTACGTAACGAAAATACTAATAATTAAAAATAACTAAAAACGTCTTCTGTCTGCCTGGTAAAAAATCTGCTGAGCAACGCGAGCTGGTTTGGTGTCGTCGCTTCCTTCCTCTGCTTGTGTTTTTATCAGGACGAGCTCGAGCAAGCAAAACAAACTGGTCAGCTGATCGGTGACGTCACGCACCGGCCTCTTATTTGCCTGATTTTATTTTCTCAATGTTCATCAAAAAGACATAATATAATATAATATAATATAATATAATATAATATAATATAATATAATATAATATAATATAATATAAT
>JBAMHV010000010.1:3918443-3937800 GCA_037177535.1 Pseudomugil gertrudae
TGTGTGTGTGTGTGTGTGTGTGTATATGTGTGCGTGTGTGTGTGTGATTTGTCTGTTCTGAATAGGAGAGGAGAAAGGAAACAAAAAGGAAAGTAAGCAGAAAACAAAGAGGAGACAAAAATACACAACAAAAGAAACGGTGACCCAATGCATGAAGGGATGAAAGTAGCTGTTCTTTGTGTTCTTGGTTCACTGTGAACAGATATTTCATTGTGACAGACCTGTCCTGAACATCATCTGTCCTGTATAACGAGTTCTAGGCAGAATTTGGTCTTATTAAGGTTTGTTTAAACATATCCATGTCCATTCGTTTTGATTGAGGATTCTGGATAAGTCTGTTTCTCATTTAGAAGTTGGGAGACAGATGAAGTCTTATAGGTCCAATAATAATCTTTATACTTTCGGGTAATAGCTTTGGTACATTAAGATAAAAAAAAGCCTCTGCTATCCTGATAGGTAGATAGTTTAATTGATTACGAGTATATTTCTTTCTTATAATAGATTTAATTTGGTGGTATTCTAAGTATTTGGTGCTGCTGGTTTTATATTGTGAAGTTATTACATAGTAAATATTGGAGAGTTGAATTTTCAGGGTTATTTTTTTACTCCAAAACAGTTATTTCAACATGTTGAGTGTTAAATAGTAGCAAGTAAGAGAGTTATTTCACAGAGTTAAACATATTGGTGCTCTCCTAACTCATTTCATAAACAAACTGCATCCAAACTACAGAGTGAAGTGTTGTTTCTTGGGGTTAAATGAAGAGGGATGATTATCTCAGAGTTAGATCCACTCCAGATAGACATAATTAAGCTCCGCCTACATATTTAACTGCAAGTTGTTCGAGTGCCTCAGCTCATTATCTGCCCATCCACCTCCTCAGTGAAGTGAATGTGTTTGAGAGGGAAAGGTTTGAAATGATTTCATCCGAAGATGTTTTTTTAACCCGCTGAGTTAGGATGTGTAAGCTGCTGGGATTTGTTTCGCAATAGAAGATGATATGCCACGCCTCTGTCAAATAGGTCATGTGCTTTTAGTTGAAAATTATGTTTATGTTTAGGCAAACAATCTGGTCAGAGAAAATTTTGGCATCACTGTACGTTCATATATTTGAGTTTGATACATTTTATCCCAGTATATAGTAGGATTTTTAGGGGGTGTAATATTAAACACTGTTTATTTCTGGAGTCTGGAGCTATATAAACCCTTGAAAAGTGTTGAAATAAACAAATAGGAGTTGATTTTATTTGTAAAAACCTGCATTTTTACCATGTTCTTCTAATGGTAGAAAGTTTATACTTTTTTTTTACATGTTCTGTTTTATTCTTTTATTTTTCCATTGAGGGAAGTTGAACAGCTTCTTGTTTTGCAGGATATCGGGGTTGTTCCCGATGGGCATAAGCTTACATGGAATAAGTGCAGACTTTCAGAAATTCCCACTTAAAGAGCTGATGTTAATGCTTCTAAAACACTTATATTGTCTGATGGTTGAGCTGATGAAGAGCAAGTCAGAGACGATCAGATCCCCACATAATGCTTGTTCTACATCAGCCATGGATCCCGATCCTGGAGGATGGTTTAGTGCAGGTGTACCCAAAGTGGGGCCCACGGGCCAAAATTAGCCCTCCAGCACTTGGTTTTGGCCCGCTAGTAAATGTTTATATTTAGAAACCTACAGAGCTTAATGAAAAGACATTTCAGACGGATGATAATAATATCTCTTACTTATGTCCCTTGAGTCTATAGCAATTTATAGGATTGTATGGGTATATACAGCTCACTCATTGTGTTTCTATTCATATCAACTTTAATAATTAGAAGTTTAATACATGGTGTATTTCACATTTGTGCAGCATATTTTATATTAAAGTCAATATTTTCCTCACTTTAGTTTTATTAACTTGGAAAGATTCCCCATGAGCCTTTGCAAACGCAGCTTCAAGCTCTCGGACTCAACACATCCGCATGGAGAACCACAGGCAGTGGCATACAGACAAGATGTCCTGCATCTGTATGTTCGGTTATCCAGCTGGAAGGCACTGCAGAGGGTTTCACAGAGCAGCTCTCTCCTGCATCTCCCACAGAGGGTATTCTCATGGACCGCATCCTGGGAATGGCTTTTGAACTGTTATCCACAGGGACCAACAGGTGCAAATACACTTCACATACAAAAAGATGCTACATATACAGAAAGAAATGCTAACCGGAAATGCTGCAAATAAAGCGCTGCAAAAACAGAAACAAGCTGTAAAAACAGAAATATGATGCAAATCCAGCAATGCTGCATCACTCACAGCAGAAGTGCTCTGATATTATCAAACTTTCTGCTACACTCAAATTAAAAGACCAAATTTCACCCCTGTACTTCTGTTCTTCTCATCCTTGTTTATGTCTCAGGTGAAACTTTACTGCTGCCCAGAGGCCTGAAGCCCTTCTGTTGTGTGTGAGTGAATATGCAGCGTTTTCTTCCTCCAGTTTTGTGTGTGTGTGTGTGATTATACAGCACTCCTCTGCATTTGCAGCTGTTTTCCCTTCGTTTCATCACGTTTATTTGCAGTGCTTTCACATTACGTGTCGTACAGCACTCCTCTGTACTTGCAGCTTTTCTCAGTGGCCTTTCTGTTCATTTATGCAACGTGTTTTTGTGTTTGCAGCTGTCGGTCGCTGTAGTTACCCTCCTTCAAGTCACCGAAGGCCAGAACAGATTTTATTCCAGACCCATTCAGGTACTTAATTCCAGGAAAATATAACACAGAAGCTGTGAGCTAAGTCACATTTTAAGTTATTTGTTTAGGTATAATTTTTCATCTTTGCTGGTAATGGTGTGTGTTGTGCCTGGTAAGGCTTAGGGTATGTCTATATGTATGTATATCAATTTTGGGCACAGATGTATATATCTTTTATTCCTTTTATTGTAGTTAAAGTGCTATAATTTTATCATACCAGTACAATGATAATAAAGACATTCTTTTTTATATGTTAACTGTGAGTGTAACATGGGTTCAAGGCACATCCTGCCTCTTTAGTAAGGCTGTTGGATGGATCTCTTTATAAACGTAAAACAAGAACAGAAGAATTCCAGAAACAACTTACGAGTTAAATCCAATATAAAAAATGTTTCACTTCAGAGCGTTGAGCCAAGTCAAGATGGATTCATTTTTTCATGATGTTTCCACCAAAGTGTGTCCTACCGTCGAAATGAGGAGCTGAACTGGAGACTCATCAGACCACATTTTCCATCTTCTGTTGTCCTGTGTTGGTGAGTCTGTGTGAATTGTAGCCTCAGTTTCCTGTTCTTAGCTGCAGGAGCGGCACCCAGTGTGGTCTTCTGCTTCTGTAGAACATCTGCTTCAAGGCTGGATGTGTTGCGTGTTCAGAGATGTTATTCTGCATATTTTGGACCAGTGCTTATTTGACTTCATGTTGCCTTCAACCAGTCTGTCCATTCTCCCCAGACACAAAGACATTCTGATCCAAACAACTGCTGTGTAGTGGGTATTTCCTCTGTGAAGATCCCAGTCAACCAGCAGTTTCTATCATACTCAGATTAACAACCATGACACACGAAGCTAAATTTCAATACCAAATACAAGAGGCCTTCGCACCACCTTCGGTGCTCGGGCCTAATAACTAAAAGAGCAGCTCTGTCTGTAACACTGCATGTCCTCTCTGACCTGGCTGAAAGCTCAAAGCAAATACACCCCAACATCAGCTCTTTCTTTCATTATATTGCAGTAATCTCTCATCTCCTCCACATGTTAAACCTAGAAGAGTATGAAACCAGTAATAATCCTGACAATAGCTAACTGCAGCTGTTTTCTGTCTCCAGTGACTGTACCGGTAATTCTTTTTTGAAGAGATCAATACCATGACTGAAAAGGTCGGCACTAAAAACATTTATAACAACATTAATTACCATGATAACAAGAACTAACATAAATGGATGTATTTTCAGCCCTTCAGAGAGAGTGTATTCATTCTACCAATAACTCAACAGCATATTGTCCCTCATCATGCCACTTACTGATTTGTAAAGTATCATTGGTCAGAGTATGAAATCAAAACTTTTTAGTTTCAAATGTCAGGGTTATGACTAAAAAACATTGGTTAAACAATTCCAGTGTCATGTAGTTGCTGCCCTTTGAAAACTATGATGTCTACCACCACATAGTCTGGTTCTATGTATGAATACATCTCAACTGACCTGGGGGTCTACAAACTATCCAAACTTTTCCCAAATGGGTTTTGAACCATTGTTAAGTTATGTATCTCAATTCTATCTGATAATTCGGAGTGTCTCGGCGGTGCCGAGCGGCCGCCATCTTCTGTCTGCGTAGGGCCCTGCGAATGGGAACATGCGTTTCTGCCCAGACCTTTTCCGCCTTTTTAAACTAGTCGTCAACTGCTGGTACACCAGTGGCCATGGTGTCCCAAAGACCAAGGGAAGGTTGGCATCCAAGGACACACTGAAAAGGAGAAAGTTTAGTGGAAGCATTGCGGAGTGGATTCTGTGCATACTCAGCCCAAGGTAAGAATTTTGCCCAGTCCTGCTGACGGTTGTGGCAGTGTGTCCGGAGAAATCGTCCCAGCTCTGCCTGTCCGTTGGCTTCTGGATGATAGCCCGATGTGAGGCTGGCCGTCACCCCGAGCTTGCCAAGGAAGGCTTTCCACACTTTAGAGATGAACTGAGGCCCTCGGTCCGACACAATATCTTCAGGTATGCCATACACCCGGAAGACAGACTGAAAGAGGGCTTCTGCGACCTGGAGGGCTGTTGGAAGGGTAGGAAATGGGATCAATCAACATGATTTACTAAATCTGTCCACGACCACAAAAATGACCGTGTGCCCTTGAGAAGGTGGAAGATCGGTGATAAACTCCACAGCCAGATGGGACCAGGGTCGTTGTAGTACCGGTAAGGGCAGCAACTTTCCTGCCGGTGGCTGACGAGGGGACTTTGTTGTGGCACAGAGTGAACATGATATCACATACCTCCTGACATCCTGGGCCAGGTGGGGCCACCAATATCGGCTTTGTACTGTGTGGATGGTACGCCGGACACCAGGATGTCCAGATGACAGGGACGTGTGCGCCCACCATATTAGCTGGTCCCGGAGTGCTGTCGGTACAAACTGTCTTCCGTCTGGGCAGGAGGCTGGTGCTGGTTCGTGCCGAAGTGCCAGCTGTATCTCCCGATCAAAGGTCCATGCTATGGGAGCTACTACCATGTTTGGTGTGATGATGGAAGTGCTCTTTTGTCCCACATTGTCGTTGTCATGCATCCGGGAAAGAGCATCCGCTTTACCGTTTTTAGTTCCTGGCCAGTAGGAAATGACATAGTCAAAGCGAGTAAAGAAAAGTGACCACCTGGCTTGGCGAGTGTTCATCCGTTTTGCGGCCCTATAATGTACTCCAGGTTGTGGTGGTCCGTAAACACAGTAAATGGAAAGGTGGTCCCCTCTAGCCAGTGTCTCCACTCCTCCAGTACCAGCTTTACTGCCAGCAGCTCCTTGTTGCCCACATCATAGTTTCTTTCTGCTGGGGTTAATTTCTTGGAAAAGAAAGCACACGGATGGAGTTTAGCTGGCTCACCTGATTGTTGCGACAGTACTGCACCAACTCCGGTATCCGAAGCATCAACCTCTACCACGAAAGCGAGTTTCGGATCGGGGAGTGCTGTGGTGAACTTGTCCTTCAGGGCATCAAAGGCATTTTGAGCCTCAGGTGTCCACTGCAGTTTCGTTGGCTTACCATGCAATAAAGCAGAAAGAGGGGCAGCGAAAGAGCTTAAGTTCCGGATGATTTTAGCAAAACCCAGGAAGCGTTGGAGGTCCTTTATTGTGGCGGGGACGGGCCATGACATCACGGCACTGACTTTTTTGTCCTCCATTTTCACCCCACTGGGACCAATAACGTATCCTAGGAAGGATACGGTCTGCGTGTGGAATATGCACTTCTCTGCTTTGACGTACAGATGATGTGTCAGCAGTTGTTCGATGGTGCTGGGAACGAGGGGGAGTGCGTATCGGTACTTCACAGTAATGGCATTCAGACCCCGATAATCGATACAGGGCCTAAGTCCACATCTTTATTCTTAACAAAGAAGAAACTAGAGGAGGCTGGAGATGTGGACGGACGGATGTAACCCTGCGCCAACGCTTCCGGAATGTACTCCTCCATAGCTCTGGCTTCTGGTTGGGACAGTGGATACACTCGACTCCGGGGTGGTGTGGAACCTGGTAGGAGTTCAATAGCACAGGGGCGATGTGGAGGAAGACCTTTTGCCTACTGAACACCACACGTAGGTCCTGGTATTCTGCTGGAATCCGCACCACGGAGGTCAAGTCTGGGCTCTCAATGGTGGTGGCTGAGCACGAGAGGGCGCCACTGTGCTCACAGCAGTGGGAGGACCAGGAGCTTATGTCTCTCTCTTTCCAGCGTAGTTGGGTTATGACGTTGAAGCCAGGGAAGCCCCAGGATAAGGGGCTGAAGGGACTTAGTGAAAACAAAAAAGGTTGCTTTCTCAGTGTGGTTGGGCTCCATCGTGAGTTGGATTGGAGTGGTCCGATGAGTAACTGTACCCCCTCCTATCCCCTTACCATCAATGCCTCGGACTACGATGGGGGATGCTAGAGGGATGGTGCCCTGCTGCTCCAGAATCACCTGTTCGCAGCACAACTGGAATCGTGAACATAGAGTGTGTGTGGGGGTGGAAGTTGGAGGCACTCACCCTGGTTGATGTGGCGGAGGGGCGTGCCTCTCTCTGCCGGCGAGGATAGTGGCGTTGTGGTGGGCATCTGGGGCAGTCGGATGGCCTTCCTCACCACAAAAAAAAAAACACAATACCTGGTTCAATCGGTGGCGGCGTGTCTCCTCTGGAAGTCGAGCAGCATCAAGCTGCATTGGTTCCTGGGTCTGCTCATCAGACCATGATGAGGAGAGTCGAGCCTGAGACCTTCTCTCCCACAGCAGCCTTCCAGTCTGATAGCCATGCGCATGTAGGCATCCAGTGAATTGCCCTCCTCACAACATGCCAATTCTGCTTGGAGATCTGCTCTCAAACCTCGACGGAAGGCAGCGAGAAGGGCAGGTTCATTCCACCCACTAGCTGCACCAAGAGTACAGAAATCCAAGGCGTACTCTGCAGTGCTTTTCCTGATAGGAGAGAGATGACAGCTGAGATCCTGGCACCATCGGTGAGGGCCGTATGATGGGTGAAGTACAGTGAACACTGTAACAGGAAGCCTTTGCACCCCTCAGGATCCCCACTGTAGGCCTCTGGCAGACGCATGGGAGATTCAGAAGTGTGTGGCCACAGGGAAGCACTTGGAGGGGTGGGCGGCATGGCGGCAGATGAAGGAGTGGCTGGATGTGAAGCTCGGTGCTCCGGTAGGTATCCGATCAGCTCATCCAGATGAGAGTTAACCTTTAAGAGCTCGTATTGATTAGCGGAGACTGCCGCTGCCAGCTCAGAAGGAGATGGCATTTCAGGTTCCTCATCGCTGGGGAGTGGCACTCTCGCTGCATCCATATGTACGGTGGTTTCGTCTGTCACGTCAGAGAGCACGCAGGCGGAGGATGCAGTTGCGAAAGTGACAGTTTATTAACAAAATAAAGTGTCGCTGAGACAGCGAGAATAATCCTAGGACGTCCTCATCTGGTCCGAAGAGAGACGAGGATTTGAGGAGCGTGCTGGCTGGAACACAGTGAGGACTGCAGTCAGAGCAGCGAAACCACACTGACTGAGAGATGGCTTGGCTCTAATATAGGGCTGTGACCAGGTGAGACTGATGAGCCGATGCACAGGAGTTTGGAATCCTGCTGCAGATTGGTGATTAGTAGGCTGGTGAGGTGGAGCGTTGGAGGAAAGGAGAAGGGGATGTTACATCTGAGAACTTCAGGTGCCCGGCGTTACCGATGCTGAATGAAATAGTATGTTCTCATTTCTCTTATTTCTGTCA
The DNA here is from genome assembly GCA_037177535.1 of Pseudomugil gertrudae. Taxonomy (NCBI): domain Eukaryota; kingdom Metazoa; phylum Chordata; class Actinopteri; order Atheriniformes; family Pseudomugilidae; genus Pseudomugil; species Pseudomugil gertrudae. The sequence continues at coordinate 3,926,403 of JBAMHV010000010.1, forward strand.
TGACAAGTTTTCCTCAGTTGTAAACTCAGTAGTTATCTGTGGCCATCATCTGTGGGCTGAACTTTTGCTTAACATTTAGAAAACTTTGTATTTTTGATGCTTCATCTAAGTTGATAAGAATCGTGGTCATGTTGCTGCAGCGCCTTGTCAGCTGTGTCAGAGTTTACCTTGCCCTCCATACTGCCCACTAAATCCTTTGTCATCCTTCCCAGTGTGGAACTGGAGTGAACAGGGCCAGTGGGAGGAACCAAAAACCCAGACAGATAACCACGCCCCTTAATTTGAATTTAGGATCCCAAAATAAAACAAGTAAAATAAAACTGGGACTGCAAAATAAAAGATTAACAAAATACATCATACAACAAAATAAAAGTTTTCACATAAACAGAATTATTATTATAAAGTAAAAGCATGACAAACCTATTATAAAAGAAATAAAACACGTATAAATGTATAGCTAATGTTTGCACATACACATGTATGTACAGTGCGTGATGGACATAAACATGATACAAATGATTAAAAGTATGAGAGCTTTATGTTACATTTTCCTACAATAAGAGATTTAATTCTGCTTATCCCAAGCGGGACATTAATATTCATTATCCAAAGATCAATTGATGATTATTCAACTAGTATAAATAAATAAAACTGGTAATAATGCATAAATAAAACAAATCACATCAACTTATTAACTTTCAGTAAAATACATTTAGTTTTATTTTGTATTTATTTTGCAGAATATGTATGTTTAAATATTTGATTATAAAAGAAAGTTTTCCATAATCTCGCTCCTTTTTCTGTATGTAACGCGATTAAGATGATGCCAGTTTACCAGTGTGTGATGTGTAACTATGATAAATCAGACTGTACAAATATTTGGTTTGAGGCTTTAAATAGGAGTCAAATTTTCAGCGTACAAATGTTGATGTTTTGTTTACATTCCTGGAGCCATCTTTGCTTTGCAGCACCTGAGACTAAATGTTTGAGTTTTACAGTCAGGTAACCACATGACAGCTGCATTTTGCTATATGTCACCACATCACAGGCTGCATGGTGGCATGGTGGTTAGCACAGCAACCTCACCGTTAGAACGTCGCTGGTTTGAGCCTCGGCTTCGGCAGTGGCCTTTCCTGGTGGAATTTGCGTGTCCTTCCAGCGTGGATTCTTTCAAGGTACTCTGGCTTCCTTCCACCATCCAAAGACATGCATGTTAGTTATAGTTATTATCATTACTGAATGCTTTTGTCTCTCTGTGTTGGCCCTGTGACAGACTGGTGACCTCTCCAGGGTGTCCCACCTCTTGCCCAATGATTGTTGAGATAGGCTCCAGCTACCCACGCCCAACAGAAGTAAGCAGTCCAGATAGTCCAGATAATGGATAGACAGCACCATGTCACACACCAGCAACTGGATGTCAACCCTATTTTGAATGTGCAACATGGCGGATTCAGAGAATATTACTGAAGAAGGTGTAAAAAAAAAGCAGAAAGTGAGAGAGACTAGAACCAGCAAGGCTTTTTCTGGCTGGCAGACCAGAGAAGAGGCAGCGTGAAGACTTTAGCTTTCATAAACTTGTCATTTCTCACCACTTCGACCAGCGGTTCTTTAAAACTACTCATTTAACCTTGTTGAAACTTTCACATCAGCAGAAAAGCAAAAACGTCTCATTTGCTTCACGCTTTTCCACGTTTATCATGCACACTGCATATTTCACACACCACATAAAAAAGTTCTGCCCAGATGGCACATCAAGAACACGCTGCAAAAACTCCCAAAGCAGGACTGAGGACATTTAGCTACTCCGACAGAGCATGTCAGGGCGTGCAAAGTGCAAAACACACTTTTTCTTCTTTTATTGATGATTTGCGTATGATCAAACTTTTGATTTTACACCCCTGGCAACTTTTCACAACCTGATCTATATTGGATGTGACTTATTTAATGATATTTTAATCCAGAGAACCTCTTTAAGTCACTCCGTCTCTATGCTCTCCCTTCAAGAAGATGTCTCAGGGTTAAAACTCAAGCAAAATTAGATTCAGGTGAGAGTTTAGGTGAAAATGCCATCTCTGTAATGTCTAATGAAAACGCATGTGAGTTACATTTTAAATGGCTTGTAGCCTCCCGGATAAGAGTCAGCCTAAACTACTTTCTTTATATCACGAATGAGCAAAATAATCACCATTAATCTCACAAAAATAAAATGCAGGAACCATACATCCAGATATCCTACTGTGCCGTTCATCACAAATCCTTCTGGAAATCAAAGGACAGGAGTGGATGTGTGTGTGTGTGTGTGTGTGTGTGCAGTCAGAGATGGTCCTGTGAAGACAAGCACTGCAACAGGAAACACTCAGGATTGTGGCCTTTTTGGTTGCGCTGTTGCCAAGACAACAGCAATTAGAAAAGACTAGGTTACCAAGCAGAGATCGGTTATGTTTCCATAGCAACCAAGGTCAGGGAGAAGGCTTCGAGTTTACCTGATTCTTCTAAACGAGACAGATACAGAAACATATTTGTCATTGCACTAAGTGGCGTGAGGTGCCGGGTTAATGCGGTGAGGTAACCTGTTTGCTGCGCTTTCAGCGCAGTCCCCAGCAATAACCACGACCCCCCACAGGGTCCCACAACTTCCCATGATGATGGATAACTCCAAACGTAATCTGAATTAAGGTTTGCGTCTCTTTGCAGAAAAATGAAAAGCAGAACTGACACAGTCCTACACAACGTCTGTTAGCGGCATGTCAGCAGAGCTGAGGCCAGCAGACATTATGTCCTCTTACATGTAGGCCTGTCTGCGCCTGCTGTGTCCTCTCCCATAATTAGCTGATTATCACAGCTTGCTGTCACATGCCAGCTTACACAAACACACTTTAATGACATAACATGGCCTCCTTAAGCCTTGATTTACAAGATTGCATTTACTGTCCTAAGCAGCTCAATTCTGCCATCATCTTTCCTCCCTGTGCTTTAACCCCGCTGGTCTGTCGGACACATGAACCCCCTCTTGTCCACCGTGCTGCGTAACCAGAGGGAACACTTAATCCCTCGGCACCTGCTCTCCATACCGCCCTGACCTCCTTGCAGCTGCCTGGATGCGTGTACCTTTTTGCCCACGGGTGTTTATTATACATGTCAGTGCAGTCAGCAGGAGTGGTGTGTGTGTGTATTTGCATATTTGTAGTTTTGTTTGTTATTAATAATACATTTAAGCTAACCAGATGTGCTGTGCTTTTGTGTGGAGAGCAGATGGACGCAGAGCGGCAGCAGTATGATCTTATATGCTGCAGGAGAGCAGCCTGCTGGGACCAGCGTCCAGATTACACGTCATGAAACAGTGTCCTTTCTGCTCTGCATGCAGGTTATTGTCAGACTCTACACAATGAAGACACAAGTAAACATTTGGAGAAAAATCCTGAATGACTAAACCCTATCTGACACTGAAAACTAATGTTTTTCTGCTTTTTTTCTGCTGCAAGTGGAAGGAACAAATAAGGACTGAACCAGTTCAGTTATTTGTCACTGCATTATCTGCCTGATATATGCTGCTACTGATGATAGATATTCATGTTCATGAGAAATGTATTAGATGTTTTATTTATGGCATTTTTTCAGATCAAGTACAGGTAAATTTGCAATATGTAGAAGAATGACTTGCTGCAAGTCTCCATAAATGAGTCTGGAGTTAAGGGAACATGTTTGCAGAGCTTTGTAAGCTGATGCTCCTGGCTGTGAACTGGTGATGTGACGTTCAAGAATGAATCAAATCTTTTGAACGCCTCTTTAATGTGAACGGTTGGAGCCGATTCCCTTTGAAAGGTTGTTCTTTTTATTCTGTTGGTTTGTTTCAAGAGGAGGCAGTGGGGCTGAGAAGCAAAAAATGTTTCCTAGAAGTCCGGATTAACGGATTATGAACCTTGATATGTTTAACGTAGCCGCACAGCACTGAAGTTTGCATGGTGGTCTTTCTGTGTGGAGTTTGCATGGTGGTCTTCCCATGTTAGTGTGGGTTCTCTACTGGTACTCCATCGGCATCCTACCATCCAAAAACATGAATGTTAGGGCGATTAATTATTTTAAATAGTCTTTAGGAGTGAATGTGTGGACTGGCTACCTGTCCTGGGTGTACCTGCTTCCTACTCTACCCACCACACAACCCAGAATTGCGTTATAGAAATGTGAATGTTTAATATGACTTAAACCAGTGTTTTTTAATCCTGGTCCTCAGGGAACACCACCCTGCATGTTTTAGAGGTAACCCTGTTTTTACCACTCCTGACTCAAATGAATGGCTCATTAGTAGAGTTGCAGAGAACCTAACGAACAGTTAAATGAACCTGAATCAGGTGTGTTGGAGTTTGAAGGAACTAAAACACACAGGACAGTGTTCCCTGAGGACCGGGGTTGAAAAATGCTGTAATGAATCACTCATTCCAGGGTTTATTTTTATGATCAGTCTTTAAAAATACAGCTAAAGAACTTAAAAGAACCAGAACGGCTCCCTACAAAGAGCCATAAGTCCCATCACTAATTTCACAACCCAAAAGAAGACAATGTGAACAATGAGCAGGATTATACGACTCATTTCAGAAGTGTGAACGTGTAAAAGGTAGCTGTGCCTACGATTTAGTACCAACAAAATGGGAAGGCAGTAAAAGTGATTTTTACCCGCATAAAGCTTAAGTTGGTCACAGCAGAAGCAGTAATTTGGCTCATCAAGTCTAATTTGTCTTCATCCTCCTGATTTTGACTGTGAAATCACTAGCAGCTGTACCGGGTTTTTACAAATATTCCAAGTCCCGAGATGAACCCAGAGAAGCATTAAGCAAGGTCACAGCAGCAGTGGGAATGAAGTGCTAAAATGTACCAAGCGCTGCTTAAATAATACAGCTGTCTTCATATTTACTTTAAATGACATGTGGAAAAAACGCCCTTCACCTTACCCGCCTGTCCCCGTCTCCGCTGCTCACATCTCTGCTGGAAAGGACAAAGACACAGCAGTTCAGTGATGACATGAGATAAAGGATGGATGGTGTTTCTGGATCTGCTTTGACAGATGCTGAAGCTGCTTTCATGACATGTTTAAAACATTTTCCACTTATAAATGAAGCTGAAGTTGGGTGAAGACTAATTTTATTACTAATAAGTAGTTTTGGTGATGAAGTAATCTTTTAATATGTTACCAGGGTGCATAGTGTTAAAATCACGTTGCTTCCCCTCCGATCATTTCAACCCTTTTGTTTCAGACTCGTGGTTATGTATCGTTTTTCCTCGACTTAAAAAGCAATTAATCTCTTTAATAAACAGAAAATATTTAGTTTTGTTATAAAATATGCTGAGCTAAAGCTCCAACAACAGTTTGACAAAAAGTGAAAGACACAGACTAAAACATTGCAGTTTTATTAGACCAGAATATGTACAGGCGTAAAAAAAGGATGATAAAAATATTAAATAAAATGACTTCTCTCTCTCTCTGTACGTGTGAGAGAAAGAAAGTTTGTTGGAGAGCTGGCTGAGGAGCAGCTTGACAGGCTTTTCTGACATGAATGTGCCCGGCAGGAAAAAGAAAACACCTCTGGCTCCTTCTAAGAGGTACGGCGACCTGCAGCTCCCTCCTCCGTGACACATCAATCACTTGCTTCACATCTCCATTTACACTTATTCGAGTCTCTCCTCCCTACAGGTCCCTCTTTGTTTTGCAGAGGAAGGGGGGGGGAAGAGGAGGTAAAAAGGAAAGGCAGAATTGCTGCCTTCTCGCTGAGACGGAGGAGGGGCAGAGGAGGAGTGACCTGTGTGAAGGGTGAAGAAAACAGGAGAGAAGCAGCGATTTCTCTGGAGGAGAGGAGGACGTGGTTTGTGGCTCCGTTTGTTCCAGCAGTCGCTAACAGAAGCTCGCCAGGCCGACGGTTTGTCCTCGGTGCGTGGGCCCGTCATGCACAGACATGTCTCATGTGGAAGTTGACCACATACTCGGCGTTGGTGCGCTGCACTGAGATGGCAAAAGGTTCAAAAGGGTGAAAGGTGAAGGCAACCAGGCGGCGGACAGCGTGGTTAACCGGCCGTCCGAGAAGGCCCGCCTGGATCTTAAACTTCAACAGGCCGGAGTCTCGAGCATAAAACCTGGAGGAAAAAATATATGCGCACACATTAAAGCTGGTCTGTTGTTGAAAGATGAAATATAAAGAATTCATTTTGTCCCAAAAGGATATTTAAAAGCAAGATAAACATAAAACAGCTGGAATAAAATAACACATCATCAGAATGAATGAAAAAAAGAAATAGAAATATTGAACACATGCAAATCAGTCAGTGAGTCATTTTCCTAACCGCTTAATCTAATTAGGGTCGCGGGGAAGCCGGAGCCTATCCCAGCTGCAGACACCCTGGACTGGGCGACAGTCCATTGCAGGACAGACAACCATTCACACTCACATTCAACTGGATGTGAATTAAGAATATAACACATGAACAGCCACCACCGCTTCATTAAAAAGTTCTTCCTCTGTGGTGCCTCTTCCTGTTTCTACAGCCAGAACGCCTCCTCCTGCTCGCTGCTGTTAGAAAAACTCCAATCCGAGTCTTTGCCTGGTGACCCGTTTACTGCAGGATGGATGAAACGGGAACAAGTTGTGGGAAAAGGTTGTTTTCATGTAAGCTGGATGAACCAGATGCGAGCAGAAATTCACACTGACGGAGGAAATAACACGTCTGGAGGGGATTCATGGCCATGGATCCAGTAATGGATCGTTCACATTTAACATGTTGAAAACAATTTCTTTGGAAAAAGTTTGAAACTTTAACGTCTTTCTGATGGTTTAAAATGTGCTGCTTTGTGTGTCAAAGGAAACAAAGCTTTGCATCCTGTGGGGGGTATTTAGCTGAAAAATGACCCCACAGAGATAATTATGCTCAGAAAAGTGTGAAAAATACTGCATTAAGTCCTTTACATCAGCCAGAGAAACCACATATCTACATGCAAACACAAAAATGCTTCATGCAGACACACACAGCCTATAACTAATGCTAACACACACACACGCAGATTCATTAGGGATGTGCAGGACTAACTGAGTTCAGGTTATAACTGTTCGATTGTTCAATTACATGTTCATGACCAACTGCTCAGTAGCTTGTTTATTCTTCAAAACCAAGATGTTAAGCTAATAAATCCACATCTCATCAGCTCTATGATTTTCATAAAGTAATGAAACAACCCGTCTTCCCTTAATCTGAGTTTGTTCCTGCACTGTATATGAGGAAACATGTGGAATGGCAGAATTAAGGGAGTCTCTGACACAATCAGAGGTGTTTTTCTCCCGCAGCAGCCGCTGTGGTGCATCGAGGGAGAGGTGGAAGGAAAATGATGGTTGGGGAAATGTTCTATTAAACGCAAATTTGACCTTCAGGGCACATTCACGAGAAGTTTTCATCTCAGCGACCCGGGCAACGTTCTCTGAGAGATCCATCTTTACTGCAACCTTCAGACGGTTCCTCTGTTAGCTGCATGTCTGCAGCTGGAACATCGTCTCAGTTACCGCATCCACACCAAAGCAAAGCTGTGTGAGTTTCAGCTCAGACAGCAGCGTGTTGGAGATCCTGTCGTATAAAACCTTCATTTCCCTCCCAAAGACACACTGCACAGCCAGACAGGACCAGGCAGTCAGGCTTGTTGCATTATCCTTCCTGCCCTGAGACCTCACTGTTGTTTGACCAATAGATGAAGATCTAACATGCCACGAAGGACAAAAATAATTTTTTCTCACATCCAATTGGCTTTACCAATGTAAAAAAGAGACATTTAATTAATCGATTATCATTTATTGGCTTATTATCATATTTTTGTTTGATTTTGGCAGCTTTGATCCTCCATAGACGCAAGTTTCCAGCACAAACGCTGTCATATTTGTTACCAGCAACCTTAGAATAACATCTAGGTTGCTGCCACATGGGAGAACACAAGGGGTATGTTTAGAAAAAGCACAAATACAACAAAAACAAAAAAAAACTGCTGGTAAATGCTCTTAAAAAAGCGAGAAACCACAAAAGAAAAACCAGGAAAGCAATAACAGCAACGTTCTGGATACGATCCTCGTCTCTGTCGTAGAAACGACGTCCTTTAAGCTCAATTCCAGGATTTTTTTATTATAAATTCTTTGATGGGAGTCATTTACTGTCTTCATGTGTTGTTGGGTGTTTTACAGTTTAAGCTATTGTTGTAATCATAGCAGCAACCTTTTTATATCAAAGTCTACAATAAATATATTTCATTAAAATGATCCACTTCATGTCCCCTTCCATTAAATAACACCACATCAGGTCGTTACTGTGTACCAGCCGACACCTAAGCCCCAGCTGGACTGAAAAAATAACTAGAAACATCTCGAGTGCTTATTTGTCTTCTCAATCTAACTTTTTATTGTTTTATATTCTAATAAAAAATGTGTTCAACCATTTGTTTTCTTCCCACTTCCATTTGCACATGTAAATATGTATGCAAATATACACAAGTATGCTGCTATTTTTTTTAAATCTTATTTAAAACTCAAGATTTATTCTTTTATTCTATTTTTATTCTATTTTATAAATATTTAGCTTACCTTATTCTTCTATTATTAAAGGATGCAGGTACAGAAAACACATTTCACTGTACAATTATGCTTTGTATAACTGTGCATGTGACATATAAACCTCTTTGACTTTGTTTATTAAAAACCTGGAGTGTGTACCGGATGGGGTGGTCCCCGCAGGTCTTGGGCCTCTCCATCACAGAAACCCACTTGTCGTCATAGCTGAAGAGCGAGAGGTCGAGGTAAGGGCTGCTGCTGTACGACTGGGCGCTGATGGGCAGCTGACCGAGCAGCCGGCGTACCGCCTCAGTGTGGCCGCCATACTTGGCGTTCACTATGGTGTCTTTAAATCTGAGGCAAACACAAAGTAGAAATCATCACTACCAACATTCATTATGCATGACAACCTCCCTTGTAACTAAAAATCTTCTTTGTAAGTATATCCACCTAAAACCTCCATTTAAAAAAAAAAAATAGCTGTAAAGACGCTTGTTTTATTCATCTTCGTGTTGTTGCTACCCATCTCAGTGGCAACTCAGTGCTCTCTTTCCATGCTGCAGCCTCTCCTTTCTTTTTTCACCCTTTAAAACATGCTTTCACATAGTTTTCTGCTTTAATATCCCAATTCTTACTGTCCTGCTTTCAAGGTGAACCCAAACCTTCTGCTACAAGCCTGTCCTCTCTGGCTTTCAATATCTCCTCTCCTTCTCTTTGACATCAATTTTCCACCACTCTAAAATCCAATTCTGAGCTCTTTTCCTGGATCAAACTATCCTTTTTCTCCTCAGCTCACCACCTCCTCTCTTTGCGTCACCCTCACTGGACTGTGCCAGTTGAGCCGCCAAATTCAATCACAGCTCCTCTAGCCACGCTGACTGTCCTAATGTCCCTCTTCTACATCCACATTACATCCTAAAACTCCTCCCTCCCCTCTTTTCTTCCTCCAGGCGATCCCCGCTGCTCACCACTGTCTTTATAGTCTCCCTGACATTTAGCTGCATGACATCAGGTGCACTCCTCTCTTTCATTCAGCGACCAGGCAGACAGCAGAATGCCAGCGCGATTACGCTCAAACGTTAATATATGCCAGTTTGTCAGAAAATATTTCACATATTATGACCTGATAGGAACATGGGATATTCCTGCTGTCGGTACCTTCGCTGGACCTGCCGTGCGTAGTTATTGGATGAGGCGGAGCAGGGAAACTGGACAGCCTGGCTGTGCAGCGTGGCGTTTCTGAACAGGTCACAGAAATTCTCAAACAGCTCTAGCAGCTGGTCGGAGGTGTTCTCGAAGACGGCCAGCACCTCAGTGGACACCATGTTGTACACAACGAAGAAGGAAGGCTGAGAGAAAAAGGAGGACGCATTTAGTTTATTTATTGTAAGAATTTCTACAGTAAAAATAAACCAAACACAATCTTTCTATTTTGTCTTTGGAAAAAAAATCTAAATGAATACTCATCATACAAGTCAGACATCAAATCTATTCAAATCACTAATTACATCTTTGTTTTGTCTCCAGTAATGAGCTGCAGGACTGAACAGAATCTGCAGGACAAAAGCGTCCTTGGAGACATGAAAGAGGAATTTCTTTTCTGCAGCACAAACAGCAAAAGACAGACGAGAGGAAACCGGGGCAGCGCCACAAAGGGCGCCGGGGGAGGAATTCACGAGAGATCCTCTGTGTGTGTGTGTGTGTGTATGCGCAGACCTGCGAGGGGTCGGTGACTCTGAGCGTCACCACGTCTTCGCTGGTGTATTTAATGAAAAGATGATGCTCGTCCAGCAGCTGCATCTTCCACATCCTCAACCTTCTGAGCTGATCGAAAAACTGGAAAAACCTGATTTAAAGAAAAGAAGAAGAAAGTTTCCCCTTTCTTTGCCTTCATTACCCAAAATGCAACACGTTCACACGCACAGCATCTCCTACGTAAGACTGATGAAAAATAGGGTCTGTTTGCATCTTTGCTGTTATAGAAACCATTAAATTAATATTAGATGTGTACGATACACAGTCAGCAGCTACTGAACAATTACAGATGTCAAATGTTGGCTTTTTTATGAATGTGTACATTTTGTCCAACTCTTAATTTCCGACACAAATATCAACAGATACAAACATATTTTGTTTGATTATTTTGTTTTAGGGACAGGTTGTCCCTAAAAATAAGTAAAAAAAACAATACTGATTGTTTCTGATGTCACATTTTAATGCCAATATTGGCCAATAATATCTGATAATATCAGACATCTCTTTAAAGTATACATATTCAACCATTTGTTAATACAATTATCTAAATCCACCAATCACATGGCAGCAACTCAACACATTTAGTCATGTAAACAAGTTGAAACTGAACAGCAACACATCCAGCCTTGGAGCAGAAGACCACACCGGGTGTTGCTCCTGCAGCTAAAAACAGGAAAGTGACACTACAATTCACACAGAATCACCAGAACTGGACAAACATGTCGCTGGTTTGATGAGTCTCCAGTTCAGCTCCACATTCACATGGTAGGATCAGACTTCAGGAAGTCATCTTTATTATGTCTCCATGTGTTTTTTGTTTAAATTGATCTCACATGACTGCTTAATTAGATATTTCTGTTAACAGTTTGTTAGATGGGCCTTATAAAGCAGCTTTGTTGACATAAGAAAGGCCTTATTTGTCCAGAACATCTCTAAAAACTGGTTCTCAAAAGGAGCTTTTCCATCAGTACCTGCACGACGCGACTCTACCGGCCCGGGCAGTATGATATTGTACTGGACTGCTTTTCCATTACAAGTCATGATCCTCTAATGTGGGAGGGGTCCCCCGCACAATG
>JBAMHV010000010.1:3950551-3960775 GCA_037177535.1 Pseudomugil gertrudae
TGAGAAAAGTGAGCTAAATGATGATAAAATGTTATCACTAAATTTAATGTTGAATTTTTACACTTGGCACCCCATATCTGAAGGTACATCAATGAGCAAAATGGCTGGGCAACAATTACGGAAAATCTTTTAAAATTTGGTATTTATGTAAAGTACATGAGATGCAATTAAATACAAGCATTTGCACAGATATGTTTTCAGCTCTTATGTAATTACATTTTTTTAATCCCAAAAGCAAAACTGTGTTATAATATAAAACAGTGTTGTTTCAGATATTTTTGCCAGTCATTCAGGAAGCGAAGTATTTATAAAAAAAAAAAAAAAAACACACAGTAGAACATGGCTGCATGCAGGCGTAGATATCCAGAGGACAAAGCTGCTTTAAAACATCCAAAGTAGCCCTGAAAACATCAAGAAATGGTTCCAGAGCTGCATGTGAACATGCAAATGCTCCCAATTGGTGTGAATCTTTTGCAGATTTCAATCTAAAGGTCAAGTTTATTTACTTACACAAACTCATCAGTCCAAAGTGTAAATGAATAATGAATTAATAAAAAAATTAAAAATGAATCACATAATAGAAACAGGAAGAAAAAACTAAAAGTTAAAACAAATGTTAAGTTCAACTTCTTTTAAAAGCCAGTGCAAAGAAAGGACATTAAAGTTAGGACTTAAAACTAGAGATGTTTGATCTTTTTATCATATTTGATATATTTTGCCCAACTCTTGCTTTCCTATTACCTTCAAGCATTTGCTTAATAAAGTTAAGTTAGTTAATAAAGTTGAATAGTTAAATAACCTATACCTGCCACTTTGCAGCAGATTTTAAGTCTGCAGACACTTAAAAATAATTCCACAACATTGGGATGAGTCCACATCTAAGCTCCTTATGCCATTTGATAAAAGCACCAGCCACAGGATTAATTGGCGTTGTATTAAACAAACAAACAAACATATCTGAGTATGACATTTCTTTTATTTTGTCAGTGTGGGTTAGAGGAGACTTAGCTAAAGAGTTTGATATATGTACAGTTGTGTAAAAGTTGTTATAAAAAAAATAAAAACCGATACCAATATTTTCCGATATCACATTTTAATGCCGATATCGGCCACTAATATGAGTATGACAGTAATATCAGACATCCACCCATTTTTTAATCGCTTATCAGAGGTTGCAGGTAGCAGGCAGGTATCCCAGCAGCCATTTGGGTGAGAGCCAGGACAAGCAATCTCACAGAATAACTAATTAATGTAATATGGTGGGAAGAACTCCACATTCATCGTTCAGATGAATCGTTTGTTCGTTCAAGCCCAGCCGAGGTTTGAACCAGAAACCTTTTTGCTGTAAGGCCACAGTGCTAACCAGCTGTGCCACCATGCCCTAATATCAGAAAGTTCTTAAAACCTGTAAATGTCACCCCTGACTGACCAGGGACATTTCTTTTAAAGCTTAAAAAATATGTAACATTTGAAGCTGCGCCCTAAAACTATAGAAAGTCCGCAAATAACAGCAGGCACGGAGGTGATGTCACCATGTCACCAGTCACCACTTCTAAGCAGCTGGACTCTGAGTAATCTGTGATCAGTGAGATGATGAATAAAAAATGGTAAAGGCATCAGCAATGGAACAAATGCAGGACACAAAAACAAGATGATCAATCCAAATCTGAGTTTAGCCAGTGAGGCTTGACTTTAACACACAGTCAAAAATAATTACAAACAAACAAACAAAAAAAGTAGTCTTTAGTAAAACACTCCATAAGTTTTAGCTCCAGTTGAAATGAATTAAATCAATGAAGCAAAAACGCAGACAGCACAGTAACAAGCTAGAATTGACCAAATATGCAGCTGTCTTTAAGCTTTGTGCTAACTAGCTACCAATTTCCTTTTCCTTAACATACCCTTTGCTATGTAAAGGCTATCTTTACAGTGATAATACTGTGGAAGATCCCTTTGCATTGTGCTTTGAATTTGGACAAATGACATAATACTCATTACCAATTGGATCCAGGACAATGTGGTGTCATTCCTTTGTCTTCCCCGGTTGAACAAATAACCTACGATGCTGTGGAGCTCTATATTTAGCAGAATTCTCAAAATAACCATCATGTTCTGCCTCCTGTGGCCTCTGCTCAGATGCATTTTCTGCTACGATTACTCCGTTAGAAAATCCTGTTATTCAGCGGATGTGTGAACAGGATAAAGTACCATTTTTTCCACATTCTCTAATCCTGAAAACCATCAAGAAGGGAGACTTTTTGTTTAAAATAAGACATACAGATACATGATGAATAATATAAAAATCCAGCAAGTGGGAAACTGTCACAAAACATAACCCATTTAACCATAGTCTATTTATGGCATGTAAATTTACAGTAAGACATCAAAAAAACAACTGGTTAGTATTAGCATAAAATCCCAGATTAAAAAAAGACCTCACAGCATTTACTACACATCATAAACCATATTTACATTTTATTTATAGCTAAGACAAAAACAAAAACGGTGCAGGCAGGAAAGAAATCCTTCATTCATTTACTTCCAAATCACTTAATCCAACTCAGGGTCACGAGTAACTGGAGCCTATCCCAGCATTGGGTGTGAGGTGGTACACCCTAGACAGGTCACCAGTCCATCCCAGGGCAACAAACAACCAGACAACACACATATTCACTCCTATGGGCAATTTCAAATGACCAGTCCATCTAACATGCATGTCTTTGAACAGTAGGAAGATGGATACTCAGAGAGAACCCAGGCTAACACAGGCAGAACATGCACAGGTTCAACTTCCTCACTGAGAGGCTGTAAAGTCCAGAACAGCCAATGCAGAGAGAGCTGTGGCCCTCCCAGCCCAGAGCTCCCAGACCAGGCCCCGTCGGTCAGTGGCACAGGGTGATGGTGGGCAGACACAGGAGGCACCCCGGCATTCCACAGGGCCAAAGAACACCCATGACCCCCAGTCCGGAACCTCTCTGCCCCAGACTGCCCCAGACCAAGCCACTGAAGGCTGACTCCACAATGCCAGTGCCAGGTCACACACCCCAAGGACGAGGAAACCCCCTAAAAAAAAGAACAACAAAAACAAACAAACAAACCTTTATCCACCATCAACGTACTTCTAGTCCAAATAAAATTTCTGTATATGATACATTTACTGACCTTTAATGCCCTAAAGAAGTGAAATCCAGCAGACAGAGATTAAAATCTAAAAAGAAAAGACTAAATTTCTGCAGCAAAACCATTCAAAAGGAAATTAAATGCTTTTTTTGGACCAATCCAAACATAAAAAGAGCCTTTTGGGGATTTTATAGCTCTGAACTTAAGTGACTAAAATCAGAATCACTTCCATGTAAAAGTGTCCCTTCTGTTGTCGCATCACACTCAGCGCGAGCGTGGGCGTGATTAAGGTAATGGTGCATTAAAATCATTTATTTGAAAAATATGTGACATGACACTGGAAAACACATCAAACAACGACACAATGGGAAGTCGACTTTCAGGCCCACTCCGAACAAAGCCGCGCTGATACTAACACACCTTATGAATGAGACGCAATCAGGTAAATTACAACCTCGGAATTTGTCTCATCCGAGTGTGTGGGTGTGTTTAGATGCAATGTTTGAGAGAAGACACATCTATGAGTGTAAATCTGATGAAGCAGCAGGTTCTGTGTTTCATCTTTGTTCCAACAAAACTCAGATTACGGCCCGTGTGTGAAGCGAGGAGGAAGAGGCCGAATGTGGCAGGACATTTAAGCAAAGAACTCCTGTTAGTGGGGTGTTTCACACATGCTTTTTTATGAGCGCACTGCCTTTTCTAAGGTTGTCTGCTTGTTTCCGCCCTTGTCAATCAATATCAGCTGTTGCATCTTCTGAAGACACAAAATTCTGCTGCTGATTGATTAAAAAAAACATCTGTGCTGTTTTTGAGTCAAGCATAATTAATTTTCTTTCACATCTCTTTCAATTAACCAGATTCTCTCTATCCTTCTGTTATTTAGCTTAGCTGAAAATACTCGTCAGCCTCAAGAAGTGAGCTTCTCTTACTCTCTCTCTCTCTGTGTGTGTGTGTGTGTGTGTGTGATTAGTTATAAGGGATCCACATTTTCAATTTCAATTTTCTTCAAGTGAGGCATAATTTTAGATGTGGGTTAGCAAGCGGGACTGGAAGGAGAGCATAAAATGTAGCCAGTATTTCTTTGCTGGGGGTGTCACGTGTGCATACTTGAGCTTTTTCAATTATATATTCCCTCATCTTGATCCTTGCAAGCAGCAGAAAATGACAGTTTCATGATTACACGTATAATTTCTCTAACAGATTCTTGTTCTATCTTTTGCAGCGTGTTTTTTTTTAACCTCTGCACTCGCGCTCTTGTCTTTCGGGGTTTTAACATAACTAGAACAATAGTAAAAAGCAGCAGTGTTTACCAGAGTGTTTCTGTGTTTGTGTGCAGAACGAGCACCGGACATTAGAGAGAGAGCTGATCATGAACATGACCCAGCCACTTCTCTCCACAGGGTTCAACTTTCCCCTCACTCAGGTGAGCTGCATGAGATGAAAAGTCAGGGACACAATTATTTTGCCATTTTCCCCCCAAAGTAAAAGAGACCATTCTCAAAGGAAGGGCTTTAAAAGAGGTCACATGAACTTGCCTTGCTACCCTCTCACTTTCCCAATTCAGTCGGGGGCGAATGGTCTTAGTGGGGGACTGAGCGGCCGTACACATTACAGCTGAGTCTCAACAGCCAGAGCCAAAGCAGGCCTGTAATTTCTGCCATTTGACAGTGTGAGCTCAAAAGCAGAGTGATGGCCACTTTTCTGTTATTATTCCTTTGCCAGAGTGCTAGCTGAAGGAAACAACCATGCTTTAAGAACATGTCCATCAGTCTCTGGCAGTGTTTGGAGATGGTATTTGTAAAAGTAACTCTGACATGTTGTATCGTTAACTTTGAAAAGCGAGTAGCGTTGCACATGTTGCTGTATATAAAAGCCCACCCTGCATCTGGCCTGCCTCACGCATTATATGGCAGCAGCTGCTATTTAGAATTCGCCACCGCAGAACTGAGTGTTAATGCTCAGCTCTGATTGGAAAACAGCAAGCTGCTAAGTTTCCTTGTTGTTCAGAGGATCAAAGCAGCAAAGACCAGAGTGTTAGGGCTTTGTGTGTAATTAGCCAGCTTGATTTGATAGAAATATACTGAACTCTGTAAAGATACTGAGCCAATCTTTTTGTGTTGCTTGTATGTGCTTCCAAGCAGCCAGATTATTTTCAGTCTTGAGCAATAGTTTTCTGTCAGACAGTGGCTGCTTTTTCACTCATTCTCAGTCCTGTCCTTGTACCTGATCATTGTCAGAGAAAAACATAAGACAGCACTGTTTGACAGATAGAAAACAGTATTTCTGGAGTAAAATGTTTATTCCTGAAGTGCTTTTAGGTGATATTTGGTCAATTTCAGCATGGTGTGTCCTGAAAACAACTGAGGAACCTAGAAAAGAAGGTGACAAAAGCAGAAGAGGAAGGACAAAGGAACTGTTCACTGTAGATTAATAAAATCTGAAAATAATTAACAAATCCAGCAAATTTGTTGGGCTGCACGGTGGCGCAGTTGGTTAGCACTGTGGCTTCACAGCAAGAAGGTTGCTGGTTCGAGCCTCGGTTGTGGTTGTAGCGGGAATCTTTCTGTTCTCTCCGGGTACTCTGGCTTCATCCCACAATCCAAAGACATGCACCTTGGGGATAGGCTGATTGGAGACTCTAAATTACCCATAGGAGTGAGTGTGTGAGTACATGGTTGTTTGTCTCTGTGTGTTGGCCATGTGATGGACTGGCAACCTGTCCAGGGTGTACCCTCTCGCCCGTTGTGAGCTGGGATTGGCTCCAGCCCCCCCGCGACCCTGTTCAGGGAAAAGTGGTAGAAGATGGATGGATGCTGCACCTTGCCTCTCAACTGCCAATTGCTGGGATAGACCCCAGCTTCCCCATTACCCCAAATTAAAGTACACAATATAGAGAATTGATGGTAAATCAGCAAAGTCTTAACACAGTACCTGGCCATCACAGATGGTTTCCATGGAGCTACAAGCAGCCTGAAGCATGCCAAATAACTCAAGAACTGCACTGAAAGTCTGGTCTGATGGAGGGACGAATCATCCCCAGAATCTGCACCTCAATGTTAGAAACACAGAGAATGGAACAAAGAAGAAGCCTGGAGAACCAGTCCTTGTGTCTAAAGCTGGTTTAAGACAGACTCAGGCAGTGTAGATGACAGGAGCATGTCATTGGGGGGACAGGTCAGACCCCAGACAAGGAAAATGGTAGCTTGAATGAAAACTTCTGTTCTTTTGTAAAAAGGAGTCTGATTTGGATGAATGACTAAAGTTTAAAGCCCTCATGACATATGCCTCCTTTAGATTTGCAGGGTTGATACATCCACCAGAGGGCAGTGCCGAGTTCAGAGTTGAGACATTAGTTTCAAACAATAAATTCTCGTAATTTATCTCTACATCACTCGGGCATGCTCCTAACTACACAACAAAGTCAGAAAGCTGCCTTTTGAACTCTTCCAGACAAAGCGGAAAGAAGTCACGTTAAAGAAGTGGCCCAGTGTTAGCTGAGTCACCAACAAACCAACGAATACACAGTTGGCCCCAGAAACATGTCAGGACACCAGGAAAATGGCCAGTCTGACCCCGACTGGGTCCATTTTCTTTCTGTACATGTCGGCATCAAGATTTTCCTCGGCCCACATCAAAGAAATGGAAACACATTTTAAGGGATACCAGAATAAACAAAAAGACCTGTGGATGTCCCTGTCCATGTTAAGGCCTGTTTTATATGTTTACCCAAAGCACTGATGGTGAGGCGGCCAACAAATTAACGATTTAAAGATGTTTTACAGCAGGGGTGTCCAGCTCCGGCCCTCAAGGGCCTCAATCCTGCAGGATTTCTGTGTATCCCTGGTCAAACACAGCTGACTCAAGTTAATAAGTCATTATGCTGAACTTCATTGACTTTTATGTTTATTTAAGGTAAGCTGGGTGTGTTGGAACAGGGATACACCAAAGATTTTCAGGACAGGGGCCCTTGAGGAACGACTTTGGGCACCTCTGTTTTAGAGGCTTCTTGCAGGTTAGAATAACCTTTAGCAATTCTCTTTTCTTTCTCTTTTTCTTTCTTTCTAGTTTCTTTAAACCAGCTTCTACGTAAAACCCTTAATGCCAGAAACTTTACTCGAAACCAAGTGATAGTGGTTCCCCCCCACCCTACCCCCAATGAATACTGAATACCAGAAAGCAGAAGATTACACTATAATAATTTTAACCTACGACATGGAAATAAATAGTACTGTTACGCCCCGGACGAGCCCCCAATATGTTACGCCCTGGCTCAGTGGGTGCAACACAGAGGAGGAGACCAAACATTTAAGGAAGTTTAAGTAAATTTATTATAACAAAACTAGGGGTAAATAACAAAGTAAATTACGTGGAGGATGGGTGCGATGATGGTGAGCAGCAGTGCTGCTGGTCTGGCTGCCAGGCAGGAAAGAGAGAGAGAGGGTGGAGCTTAGGTGGACCTTTAAAGCCTCCACAATTAGGCTTGAACTGAGAACATGCTTAGTAGAGGACCACAAATGTAGAAAAATAGATATATAAAAAGAGAGCAGCACAACAGTGGCAGTGGTCTGTGTGACCATTAATTGGTTGCTTTTTCTTTATTCCTTTCACTGGTTGTGTGATTGCTTATTAGCCATACTGCTAACACTTTCCATTGTAGGCTACTTTGTGGTGGTACTGCTCTGTTTGCTGTATCAGGAGATAAATCTATAATTGTCCTGTGAACAGACCAAATTTTGCACATATAGAATGAACGAGACGGATGCGGGGCGCCATTTCCATCGTTAGCGTAGATCATAAAGTATAAGTCTTCATTCTCCAATTAAAAGCAGTTTGCAAAACCATTGTTACTCTCATATTAGATCACCGTACCGCACCATGCCATCCTCCATGCTTATGAATAAAGAAATGCGATACGACTTGATGTCTGTGTCAAAAGCAATTTGTTGCACGTCATTATAACAGTGGTGTGTGTTATGCTGAATTGTTTACCAGCAGCTGACATGAAAGGAAGGTGTGATTATCCAAGAGTTTATTCAATGGAGACGGAAAGAAACAAGCAACATAAACTGACTGAATCATTGGCATTAAAGAAAACAATAAGACCAGTTTTTTAAGATGTGAATCGGTTTCGTTGCAGAGCTTTCCCCCCCTCCCCCCACTTTCTCTCCACACGTCTCTGTGCCTCCTCTTGCAGACCTGCCTGCACGTTAGCAGGTAAATGAGTTTTTAGTGAGTATTAACTAAGATCAGTGGTGGTTATCTGATCAGAGCGGGTCACATGGAACAAAGACCTCTCCTCTTTCTCTAGCCACCTGCACTGCCCACTACAAATGAGTTTAAAAGCCTCGTGTATGTGTGTACGTGCGTGGACCTGCATTTGTGCATGCGACCAAATGCTCATGTAAGTATGTTTATCTATGCATAACTGTGTGTGTACATGTGCATCTCCTGGGGCCAGGGGTCGACAGATGCTCCTTCTCAGTGAACACAATGAATTACTTATGTGCCGTTAAGCCAAACACAGCCGCACCGGCCGCTGGTTTACCCAACACTGATAGGGCCATCTGCTGCAATGACTCTGCCTTCCCCGCTGCTCTTTACAGACAGGTTACTGGACCCTTATCTGCCAGGGTGGGGTCCCACTACTGACTAAAAACAACAGGACTTCTGCATTTGTCCGTGTGGATTTGTACAAGTGTGTTCATGTGCATGAGCAGGTGTTTGCCTCCATTACTGTGAGGAAGCACTGGTGCAGAGTGTGTGGGCTCAGGCAGGAATCAGGTCTGAGGCCATGAGGTAAGGTTAATGAGGGGATTTATCATAATCTGATTTGTATCACATATTTGCACAGTTTTTATGTAGTTAGATGATGTAGAAAAAGAATTCACAGAGCGAGAAGCTAAATGTAGCAGTAAAACATTTGTGTTGGGTAGATTGTTTCTGTTTTAAACGGCAGTGACCCAGTAAACTAATAAACAGGAAGTAAAACCAAAACAATACAAGGAAAAAAAGATCCTAACAATTACTTTGTTGTATCAGTCCATCTCTGCAGTAAATCTGACACCGCTTGAAAACCTGTTTATTTAAATGGTCCCATATTTGTGACGAAGCTGCAGTTGTGCAGTGTTGCCTACTCCTCAGTAAGAAGTGTAACTATTGGCTGTCCTAGAAGATGCTAAATTACATCATCACCTCATTTGCATAATTAAGTCCATATATATGGCTGGAATGACAAAGGCATGGAGAGGAATAATGTTGTGGGAGAGGCGAAACTGATGATGTGTCATCTTAAATATGTTTAGAACAAACTGAGGACGGAGCCTGTCCTGAGCACTTTTGGATGGGCATGCACAGCATCACTGCACTTTAAGAGACGTGCGCTTTCACCTCTGTCTCCACAAGTCTCCAAGATCACCAGAAAGAGGTGCAAGATGTGTCGCTAGTTGCTTTTTAGAAAAGCAAATCAACTAATCTATTCTAACTGGTCTGTCTTGTCAGTTTCCAAAATCCCTAAAAATGCCCAAGTCTGCAACACAGGAGGAGTTATATTTCCTCCTAGTTTACTGTTAGTGATTGTGTAAAGTCTGTGCGATTGCATTGGATGAAACAATCATAATTGATTGAAAAAACTTTCCCTTGAATTGGATGTTTTAATCCCCAAACTATAACTAGCACCAGGCTATGTCTCGAGATAGAGAGCTCAAACCTGTAACTTTTCCACTGCCAACAGGAAGCTACTCAGACTGATTGCTCGTTCCAGCTTTCTCCTCGTCAATGTTATTTAGGAAATGGAGGGACCATCCACAAAACTACTAAAAAGGAGTCGTCCTTTTCAAACAACTGCCACAGAACGGACAATACGTGTGTACTGGATTCCTGCTGATTAGTCTCAAACCAGTAGTTTCCTGTTAGTGTTCCAAACAAACTTAGCGGCGCATTGTGGCAGTAAACAGTAGCTCTGTGTTAACTGTTGTGATGTTTCGTGATTTTTGTTATATAGTTTGGGTCGTTCAAGAAGACTTCTTGTGCTGGTGGAAGTTGTGCTACATGGGAGTCTCTCTGCGTATCTTTTTTTCTGCTATTTCAAGACTTGTTATTAGAGTC
>JBAMHV010000010.1:3969407-3983874 GCA_037177535.1 Pseudomugil gertrudae
ATTATATGGACTCCTGTGTGGACGGCACCATCCCAACAAGAACAGTGAAGACCCTTCATTAACTATTTTTGTATTTAAAAACTACAATTTGAATTTCCCTCTGGGATCAATAAAGTATTTTTCATTTGATTTCATTCATAGCCCTTTATGATATGACCTCCTGGTCATATCTTTGTAAAAGTGATTCAGTAAACTTATAAAACTATTGGTTTGCACTTCCCAGCCACCGTAGTTTCTCCTTTTTCATACTTTTCTCTTGTTTCTTTAAGCTGGGTTTTAGAGGACTTTTATTTAGGAAGCTGTTCAAAGTTGAAACTTTAAGCCATAAATGACATTGTTTTGGGTATACAGTGCATAAGAAAGCAAGTATTTGGTCCCTTGCTGACTTTGTTGGTTCACCCACTAAGAAAGACACCATCAGTCTGTAATAATAATGGTAGGCGTAGTTTAACATGCTGAGACGTAATATCACAAAGACAAACAAGAAATCATCTTTAAAGAATTTGTAATAATTTACATTTTTTGACAAAAATAAGTATTTGAACCCTCTTGCCAAAAGGACTTAGTACTTTGTGGCAAACCCCTTATTAAGTCAGATATTTTTTGTAGTTGGTGACCACGTTCCTGCACATATTGGGAGGAATATTGGTCCACTCTTTGCAGATGACCTCTACATCATAAAGATTCAGTGGCTGTTGCTTAGAAACTCTGAGCTTCGGCTCTCTCCATAGATTTTTCAATAGGATTCAGGTCCGGAGACTGGCTGGGCCACTTCATGACCTTGATATGTTTCTTCTTCAGCCATTCCTTGGCTGTATGCTTTGGGTCATTATCCTGCTGGAAGACCAATCAACAACCGATTTAAAGCTTCCTGGCAGAGGGGAGGAGGTTTTCACTCAGGATTTTACATGGCTCAGTCCATCCTCCGACTGAAGTAGCTCTGTGCCTTGTGCAGAAAAGCACCCCCAAAGAATAATGTTACCACCTCCATGCTTGAATGTGGGGATGGTGTTCTTGGGGTCATAAGCAGCATGTCTCTCCTTCCAAAGTGATACCAACTGCTTGCTTGGTGACTGTGTTCCCAGCTGCTTTAAGATCATCCACAAACTGTGTTGTATCAGGTCTATTTCTCACCATTCTCATGATCCTGGAAACCCCGCGAGGTGAGATCTTGTTTAGAGCCGCAGACCTAGGTTGATTGATGATCATGTTGTGAGTCTTGCACAATTGCACTAAAAGTTGTCACCTTAACGCCGAGCTTCTTGCTAATGGTTTTGTAGCCTATACCAGTATTGTGCAGACTGCACAAGACCTATACCGGTGTTGGTATAGGAATATACCTATACCAGAAGATTGTCTTCTACAATCTTTTCCCTTAAATCCACAGAAAGCTCTTTAGTATTTCCCATGTTGGAGAGGTTCGAGTGTGACAAACAGATTGATTCTGAGGCCAGGTGGCTTTCATACAAGTCTTTAGAGATATCAGGTGTCTTCATTCTAGGTGGCAAGGTCATTTGGAGAGTATAACTTGTCTGTATTAACAAGAACGCTTGATGGTTACTAGGGCATCAAATACTTCTTTTTCTTAATAAAATATAAATAAATAAATATTTAAAAGTTATTTTCTGGATTTTCTTTTTGATATTCTGTCTCCACATTTTAGAAAACCTACCATTAAAATTACAGACTAATCAAGTGTTTCTTAGTGGGTGAACCAACAAAGTTAGCAAGGGATCAGATAGTTGTTTTCCCCCACAGTAACATCTAACTAGTTAGTAAAGAAGCAGGATGTTAAATTTAATTCCCAAAAGTTTGCTTTTTAGGTTACATTTTCATGGAGGTTTCTATGGCGCTGAGTGTTTCTGTCTGTTCTGAGAGTGTAGGTGTGCAATAAGGGTGTGTGATCATCTCCATGTATTACAGATTTTGAGGGTGTCTGTCTGACTGGAGCTGCACTGTGAGCGCAGCTTTAATGTACAGCGTTCTGCATCTGTTTAGGAAAACATGCTGTTTTTGTCCAGATGTTTAAGGTTGTAGCTTTACATTTATCATTCTGTATGTTTTTTATGAAGCCTGAACCCTGGGATGATTCTGCACTTATCACCAAAACACAGCTTCCTGTAGGTATGCTGTAAAATACACACTGAAATATAAAAAGCTGATTATCATCCCAAAGCTCACAAACCCTTTTTAAGACCAATGAAACAAAGCGGAGTGTCACTCTGTCAGAATATATAATATATAATGTGGATTATATCACACAGCAACAGTGCTTCTCAACCGTCTTCTGTTTGAGCTCAGACATGTAACCGTTTTATTCACACATAGATCAGAGCGGATTACCATCTCTTCCAGCACTGCACATAGCTGCTTTCCACTCCTAAAATAACTACAAAAAATTGCTGAGACTATATTTCATTCTCGCTGCTCCCTGCATTGTTTGTCAGAGCTGAATGTAACAGCAGGGCAAAACTAAAATCAACACATTACCCTGCTTTCCCAGTGGGATACCGCTAATCTGCTATTTCATCCAACAACTGTCGCACGCGCCGTTTTTAAGTTCCTTAACTGTGCGTGTATTTGTGTCTTCAAGGTATTTGGTGTAGTAATCGCATGTAATTGATTTGTTTTGTGTGTGTGTGTTTGTGGATGTATGAGGATGCTCTAATAAATTGTTGTGTACTTGTAGAGTTGCCATTGGTTAAAACTGTCAGATGCACGATGAGTGGGAGACGCTTTGAGTCAAACGTCCGTTTGTTGCAGTCGTGGTATCGGTGTATCGATATCACAGCTTCAAGTTAGAAAAGAAGCTTTTAAATAATTAAGATGAAGGAAAATATAATGTTTTTGTACTAATAAACAGGAAAATAAGAAATGAGAAAATCTCCTGTAGGTGATTTATTCAAACATCAATAGTATCGGTATAATGGTTAGTGGTGGTATTGTGATGTGGGGCAAAAGAAAGCATCTTTTGTGGACAGTGGACTTTATCCTTCTCAAACACTTGTGTGTATTATGTTATTAGGCTTTTTCCAGTTTGGTTTTTAACAAAAATGTTGTGTTTGACAGTAATCCTGATCAATGATTAAATAAAAAAGATTAAATTACCATCAAATTTCATTTAAAAGTACTGATACAATCATCCTTGCAATAATACTTGTATGTGCAATATATTTTTCAGACATATATGTCATATTTATATCTCCAAACAACTCAAGTGTGAATATCTGTTCTTATTCTGTTAATATTTTATACCCTAGATCTTTTTTTATTTTTTATTTCTACTGACTTATCTTCTA
Organism: Pseudomugil gertrudae; assembly: GCA_037177535.1. Taxonomy (NCBI): domain Eukaryota; kingdom Metazoa; phylum Chordata; class Actinopteri; order Atheriniformes; family Pseudomugilidae; genus Pseudomugil; species Pseudomugil gertrudae. The sequence goes on from JBAMHV010000010.1 coordinate 3,972,707, forward strand.
TACTGCTTCCCTTTGCACTGAGACTGGAGACGGCTAATCTCGTTATACATGTGTATAATGACAATAAAGGCATTCTATTCTATTCTATTCTATTATTTGGCTGGTATAATAAAGATGTGCTTTGTATGGGACTGAAATATGCAGTTTTACCAGGTCCAAACATCCAGACAGGACCCGGTCTCTGGACCCACGTGTAAAATTTTCCATGTATCCCTGGCCCAGCACACCTGGTGCTGGAAGAAAAAGCTTAGTCTGCACACGTCTTCAGGTAGGTGTGGGACAACCTGGTTCTGGAAATTAGACCTCCCTGTTGTTGACAGAGAGCAAAGTTTGGCTGATTCTTTCTTTTTGAGGTGCTGGATGGGGTTCGGACTGCCCAGAGCGTATGACCCGTTATCTGCTCTTTGGCGGCTGCAGGTTTCTGGTATAAAAATTAACAATGAAACAGAAAAGACACAGGAAGTTATTTTTTTGACTTCCACACTTTCTCAGAGGGAAATGTGGGACATGTTGGACTTCCATGCAGGACATCGCGTCTCTTCTGTTTCATTAGATGATGTTTTTGCAGTATTATACTGATTTTCAGCTCACCGTAAAAAAAATGGAAGGACAGCCACATTTTTTTTTTTGGTCCTTTTAGCAAATATTTTAAAAAGTAACACAACTTTCATGCACATGCACACCATGTCAACGTATTATGGTGTGAGCTTCTGCTTTCTGGTGTCCATTAATAACAGAAATTAAGAGTTTTTAACATGAAGTGATGCAGAATGTCTCAGAAAATGTATGAAACATACTGTGCCCCTACTGTTAGGCTTACTTATGTTTAAAATGACTTCATTCAGCTAAACTTTACAATTTTTAGATGCCATTTTAAGCTTCTTATGCTTCATTTTACACCAATGAAATGCAGCACCCAGTGGTTTATTACTAGATAAATTAAAAAAGCAGGGTATCTTTAGATTATATAAAACCATTATTCATATATTATCTTTGTAAATGGACTCAAATAATTATTATTATTAAGCTTTTTCAAATAAATACATGTTTAGAAGTTTTATTTGGATTTTTTTGGGGGCGTACCAAAGCAAAAAGAAAAAACGGAAAAGGATTGAACCTACATAACGACTGTTAATGTTTTCATCTGTAGGAGGGTTAATTTTTATAATAAGCTAAAATAAAATAAACTCCCTAAAAAAAGAAAAACACATAAATAAACCAACAAGACAGATGTTGCATTTCAAGAAAAGTAACATCATTGTTGCAGAAATAGGACTAATAATCAGAATTTGCTGCTTAATTAGATCAGGCTACACATTCATCACACACACGTCCATTATTTGCAATATTATTGTCAAATTGTTTTTCCTAATGTCATCTTTAGACATAGTGTTGCCCCTCCGATTTGTCAAAAGAGCAATCTTTTCTCCCGACAGAGGCAGTAAGAGAGGAGTATAGAGTGTTGTGTTCATAGTGAGCAGTGAGAGTAGCCCTCATCATCCCCACTGTTCACTGTCCTTTTGTTAAACTGCTTCAGCCTCATATGAAAGGCACCAAACTTGACCCAGATATATATGTAAAAGCAAGCACAGGTTACGTTCAAGTTCCCCAAAAAGACCCTGCACAAACGTCTGTACCACTGTGCTTCTAAGTGTGTGTGTGTGTGTGTGTACCAATTTCAAAAGCTGTGCACACAAAAAAGGCAGAAAACAACCCCCCAAAAAAGAAAGACAATAAAAACACACAAGCACTCAACAACACAATAGAATTTTCCACAATGGCTTCTGAGTTTGGGGAATTAGAAAGTACAATGATGCACACAGCACACAAAGGCCCGGCAAATTGCTCATTTGTATGTGAAAATGCTCCTGCTTTTCCACTGTTTGTGCCGTCACTCTGTCAGGAAGACACGTGCTGACAGATTATGTGCAGCAACTGTGCGTCGTGCACGTTCAAAGCAAATGCAGCATCGTTTTTCAACGACTTCAGCGGCTTCGGATACAGATGTAAGTGCTGCTGCTTTCAGCTGAAGAGCTGAAATGAATTCATGCACACACCACCTCTCCTTCATTTTATTTGTTTTCTTTTTAAAAAGAAATGCACGTAAATACTCTGTTTATCTTTGCTGCAACAATAAAAGCCATGCAAGTGAAAGTGCTTATCAGAGATATTCTGATAGCAATCAGCTTTAAATGATATGAAATGTATGTTTTATGAATAAAGTCCTGCATTTATATTCAGCTGTTAAAGTGTCCGGGCTCATTGTTCGGACTCGCCGTATCCTTTTATATTTTTGGGGAATCAACACCAAACTGTGCCTTATTCGCTTACACACAAAGGAAAATTGATGCTGTGTGTGGTTAGGCCCATCAGCAGGTTGTGTTTGTTATTTTGTATATATTTTTGCAGAACACGTACGCAGTGATTTTATTATTCGTTTGAGAAAACTGGTTTTAAACCAGTAATTCTAACAAAACAAGTGCATAGATGTTGTCTTTCTGGTAGCAGAAAATCATAGTGGGATGGTTGAAACACACCTGCACATGCTGTTAATGCTGGCAGAAAGACATTTGCAGCAAAGTATGTGATTTTATTAATAATGTTTTTGAAAGCAATGCAATAAATGGAAAGACTCAGTGAAAGACACAAGTTTGAGTTTTATTCTGAGAAGTAAACATAACCTGACCATGTTTAATCCAATTTTCCCCTGAAATGTTAAGAAAAGTGTCATTAAATGATTCATCTGAATAAAATGAGCAAACCTCATCAGAATAAATCCGTACTGTTGCAACAAATATGCAAAGAAATGCATCATATGAACCTGAAATAAAGATCTCTGAATGAATTAACTCACCTGCTTCTTTCTCTTATTCCCTGCGTCTGATCCTAATGCTGACAGCAGAAGCAGCACCTCCTCACTTCACTCCTAAATCAGGTGACAGTGACTTTTCAACCTCCCTCTTCTTCCTCTTATTATGTAAAAAAATGAAAGTTTGTGTAATAATAACAGGTAATGTGTTTTTATTTCTTTCTTACTGCTCTGAATATGTAAGGCTGTTTTTCTGAGGAAGGATAATATGGATGTAATTTCTTCCATAGTTCAAATAAAGTGAGCAAGAGGGAGGAGGGAGGTGAGGGTGACGTCAGGGCCCATCAGGCTGACAGACCTCCTATTGGACCAGTGGAGGCTTTTAAAAGGTGCAGGCAGCAGCGCGCAGGAGGATCGCTTCTGCGCCACACGGACGCGCCGCGGCTCTCCAGCGGCCCACCCGGTTCCGGAGCAGCGGAGCCGGACTGACAGCAGCAGGTGAGCACGGAGACTCAAAAACACACCTTAGGACGTGTGTGTGAGAAGACAACGCGGCTAAACAGGATCAAATAGGCATGATATTAAGACGTCTCATCTTTCTCTTGTAGATCTGATGAAGATGAAGACGCTTCATATCAACAGGTAGGAGCATTCACACATTTTCACACAAGCAGCACTTTAAAAAGTCTCTAGAATCGCGTGTGGTGCGCGCGCATGCAGCTTTGAGCGCGTGCATTGATCGGAAGACCGTGCCCCAGTTGATAAGAACGACAGCAGTAATTAGACATGGTAAAAGTTGTTTATCCTGCAGGCAAAGCAGCGTGTTCCCCCACCGGTGGATTACGAGGGTCCCCGCCTCGCAGCCCGGTTGGCCTTCCTGGGGGGAAGGGGGGGGGAGACTCTGAGAAAGACAGCCAGACAAGCTTAAAACCGGAGAAATCAATCTAAAAATGTCACTTTGAAAAGATGATTTCACCCACGCGCGCTGCGCATTCATTGAAATTAGGAGCGTTTTGCATGCGCGCGAGGTGAGGCAGGCGGGATTAGAGATTTCAGCACTGCAGCGGCGGACAGCTCCTCACATCTGAACCAGAAGCCCCCGCGGCACGGCGCGCGCACTGACACCGCGCCGTTTGGATCATCCCCACAAAACAGCCTCCAAAACCGGGAACTGCGTGCTGGGTGACAGCATGAGAGGTGTGAAGGCCAAGACGTGTCATGCATATTATCTGTTCCCACATTATTCTGGATGATTGGCTTTGGATGTGTCAGAGACAGGCAGTCTGTTGGCAAGGTCTTCAGGTGTCAGAGTAAGGAGTTGGAATACATCCAGGATTCACTACACACACACACACACACCATCATTCTCCTATGAGTGTAACAGAAGACTCACAATCTCCATGCATACACCCACATAAACACACATGTCTGTTAACCAAATGGTGTGACACAGCACATGCAAGCTGCAGCCATGAGAGAAATTCAGTGCTAACAGGTGTTCCAACAGGCCGCTCGGTACATTCTTCCAATTACTGCAATTAGATGCTGCCTGGTTACCAGTCCATAATGTACAACTGCTGCTGTGGAGGAGAGCGTGTGCGCGTGACACCGAAAGAGCGAGAGAGATACGGACAGACAGGAAAAGCGGGAAACAGCAGGAAGAAGCGAAAAGAGGGGGTGCATGTGATGTTTGTTGCTCTCAGTGGAGGATGGAGCAGGAAGAGCGCACCCTGCATGCATAACTAATCCTCCTGTGCCCCGAGTCATTATCAGCTTTAGCAGATTGTCTAACTGGAGGCAACATTTTAAATAAATAGATGAAAAAGCAACAAGCAGCGTTTCAGTGTGTTTCAGATAAACTGTCTCATACTGGTTTGCGTCTGCAGCTGCCCAGCATATTGATTCCAAACCGCCTCCAGCATGACATTTAAGAAAAAATGCCTTTTTTTGGCCTGTAAATGAAGAAAATATCCTGAAACCAGGAGGAAGCGTCCGAAACTCCATCAGAGCACAAACAAACAAAAGAAGCTGAAACTTGTTTGAGATTTTCTTGCTTTCAGATTCAATCACGACTCGGATGAAACAGTTTGGGTTTTTTTCATTTTCTTTGAGTGTCAGAAACAGTTTCCAGGACTACATATTTCAGGGCTAAACACGAGAATGACAAGAAGCAAGAAGTGTGTGATATTTGCGGGTTTTCACCACCAAAGAGGGACATTGTGATTTGATGAGTGATTGAGCTGTCATATTTTATGGTGGTGGGGGGTGGGGGGGGGGGGGTAATCACAGCAGCCGTCGGGTCTTATCAGGGCAAGAAAGATAACAGGGTGCCATAAAGCCGGACAGCACAGAGCGCCATCGATGTGTGTGTGTGTGTGTGTGTGTGTGTGTGTGTGTGTGTATAGGTGAGAGTGGATGTGAGTCATATTAAGCAGGAGATGTTTGTAGCAGCTGTCGGCCTTGTTTGAACAGCAATCACAATCAGCAGCATGTGGTTGTGACAGCGCTCTCTGCCCTCCTCCTCCTCCTCCTCCACTTCTCCTCTTCTCCTTCTTCTTCTTCTTCCTCCTTGCTGTTTGTCCTTGCTTCCTCGCCTCTCCTCCTCCTCCACTTCTCCTCTTCTCCTGCTTCTTCTTCTTCCTCCTACTTGCTGTTTGTCCTTGCTTCCTCGCCTCTCCTCCTCCTCCTCCTCCTCTTCTCCTGCTTCTTCTTCTTCCTCCTCCTTGCTGTTTGTCCTTGCTTCCTCGCCTCTCCTCCTCCTTCTCCTCCTCTTCTCCTGCTTCTTCCTCCTCCTTGCTGTCTGTCCTTGCTTCCTCGCCTCTCCTCCTTCTCCTCTTCTCCTGCTTCTTCTTCTTTTTTTTCCTCCTTGCTGTCTGTCCTTGCTTCCTCGCCTCTCCTCCTCCTCCTCCTCTTCCTCCTTGCTGTCTGTCCTTGCTTCCTCTCCTCCTCCTGTTGGAGTGACTGAAATTGCATCAGTACCACCGCGGCTGAGGCCGGATCTTCTCCGGTGAAACTTATTACAGCTTCAGATCTCTTTCAGTTTAAAAGAATGGCTCCTTTTTAAAGCCATGAAAGCAAAGTGTCCCTGTTCCTCCGGTGGCCTTGAAGGGCTTTTCTTCACTAGCGTCTTGGAAGAAAAAAACATATTCACACAAACTGCCTGGCTGGATGAGGGGCAACACAATGTGCAAATGATGTGATTGCATTTCATTGATTCTCTGTCAGGAAGTTGGTTTCACCAAAATAAAACAGATTTTTTTTAATAAAGGTTGAATGAAGACATTTAGAAGTAAAAATGAAATAACTTAACATTTGTCTCATAGGTTGTTTCTGCTAGAAATTCAGCCTTTATTCTTTTATTTTTCTAAATATCTACTAACAAACATGATGCCCTACAGACTATGCTAAATATTAGCATTACAATAAATACAAAATTTAGGATGTTTCTACATAAATGTATCATCTATAAATAAAAAAAACCTAATGAAAAAGTTTCACAATAAATATTTAGTCTGTCATTTTCTCCCTCACCTCCTCTCACACCCCCACACGCTTCTTTTATTCATCCTCCATCCTTATTTCCCCTTCTCCTCATCTAAGGGAGCTAAACCCATTGTTTGATGTGGCCTTTTCATTTGCTTGAGGAAAGAGGAAAAGAGGAGGTGGTGGAGGCAGGGAGGTGGCTGGTGATGGCGGAGAAAAGGAGGAAAATTATTAGGGTAGATGGAAAAAGGAGCGTCCTGCAGCAACAGGCTTGTTTGGGTTTGTAAAGCTACTTTAAATGATTTACTGACAGGAAAAAAACAAGGACATGGTTTGATTTGTCATTATATTTTTGCTCCAAGGAGAACCAGATTTGACTAGTTCATGTGTTTGCTCACATAAAGGTTTTCGCTCATCAATATGCAGGTTTCAAATCAGCCAAAAGCTTTTTTAAAGACGAATTCCCTCAAAGACTCTCTGCTTTATATTCAACAGCATCCTTCAAATTATTACAATTATACAAATTATACATTGTTAGCAAGCAAAAAAAAAGGCTTTATTGAAACGGTATAAAGCATTTTAGAATATAAACATCAACATAACAGTGAAAACTGACAGGGCGATCATTTTGTAGTTATTTGAACATGATGAATGTCACAACAGTAATTTTCTTATTATCTATCAGAGTTAAGATGCTTAAATAAAGTGGTTGTGGATAAATAAAGTGGCAGTTCACCATCTGGGTGAAACTGATTTGTGGAAGGAGTCGTTATTCTGGACTTTGATTAGCTTAACGGACAAACATGCACAAAAGTAAACCATTTGCTAGCATGAACAGCCAGTTAGCCAACGATAAACCACTTTAACCATTTAAAAACCTGAACTGTGCGCATTACTTTTATACTGTGTCCCAATTCAGGGTCTGTACACTTCAAAGTGCAAATTCACTGGCCATGTGTGTCATTATGATGCGCCACTGTCCTAATTCTACAGGTCTTCTGAATCCACCTTACAAATCCATATTTTGTATGACACTAGTTTATCTTGTGATGAAGGCTACAGCCATGCATCGGCTTTATTTAAAAAAACAAAATTAACTTCTTGCAAGACAACAAGAAATGAGCAGCAGTTCAGTGCAGAGAAGTCTATTTAAAATGTTTATGCACATAAATATAAATATATCTGTAAGTATATTTGTGTGTATTTCAATTTAAACTTGACTTTAAGATATTTTAGCTAGCTTTATCACTCTGCAAGCATCCAGAACGCAGTATGTGGGCGACATCTATCTATTTTTATCACCAGACCGAGGTCGTTACTTTCAGCTAAATGAAAGTAATAATCAAATGAATCGGTCTGCCAGCATGGACAGAAAGACAGCAGCAACATTGGCTTGTGTGGATACAACAAATAAATCTAATTACTTTAACCAGTATTTTAACGTTAGCTTGACAGGAACATTCTCCAGTCGAGGAGGGCTTGTCTAGACCACCTCCTCCACATGTTTTTCATTTAGATCCCAAATAAAAAGAAATAAAGTAAAACATTTCTGGCAGCTTTTTCTTTTGATTTTTTAATCATTTAAAAAGATGTTTTTCTTTCATGTGCTTGGGTCAGTTAGAAAAACAAAACACCTAGGACTGGAACTTTATTAGTACTTCTTGTACACTAAGTTTTTATGCTTTTTCTGTCTGTTTCAATGTAAAGCATTTTGAGTTGTCTTGTACATGAAAGGTGCTGTACAAATAAACTTGCCTTGCCTAGGTAGTCGTACTTTGAAGTGTGCCGACTACATTGGCTGCAAAGTATCCTACGTAGTCTGCACACGACCCTGAATTAGGACACTACTAAAGATGCTACTTTGGTCTTTCTTCCTGATTACTGTGGCTTACTGAATGACTTTCTTCCTTTTGACATGCTATCAGCAGCTAATGTGAAATTAGCTTAACATAATATTTGACAACAACATAAATATTTTAGTTTCAGTTCATTTTATTATTTAAGTAATTTATTGTCATAACTGATTTAACCTTTATAGGGCTTTGAAAATATTTTCATTTGAGCCCTTTTTTCTCTTGTTTTCTGTTTTTTGTAGCTACATTCTGTAGCCACCGCTAATTAGTTAGCATAATCAGCTGTTTGTTTTATGTAAATGGTGTTCCTTGTAAACAATAAATCAAGGACTATTACGTTCTGTTTTTAGTTAAAGTTCCCTTACATACAACCGAACATTAAGAGATGCTTATAATTACAGCAAAGGGACAAAGGACGAAAATTAGCACTGGCTATAATCCTGCATATTTACAGGTATGGGATTTGTTCCCCAGGCCTCTGTAACCAATATGCATTGTCCCTTTATTAAATAATAAACAAACAAACAAACTTTATACTTGTGTTTTACTGCCATTTAATGTAAATGAATATAACATTTTATAGCTGAATTTGGCTCGAAAGGTTATATTCAGTTATTATTATTCATTTCTAAAATGCTAAATAAAACCCTTTTCAGGTGTTTTCTGCTGTTTTCTCCTGTGTGAGTTACATTTCAGCAAACTCAGCTGCTTTAATTAAATGAAGCTTATTCTGGTGTGACAGCTGTTGCAACATCCTAATTGTTGGTTGGAGGAAGAGTAGTGAAAACTACACTAAAAATGAGACTTTGAGAGAAAAAACTAGACTAACGAGTGACAGACTAATAAACCATGATCTGTTTTGAGCTCCAGCTGAACAGGCTGTGACGACCCATCCTTGTCTGGTCGGACATTTGGCACCTCCTGTTTGATTTATGATTATTTGGCATATTTTCTGAGCGTATTCATTTGTTTTTATAGAAAAATTGAACTATTTGAACATTTCAAGATGTTTGAAAAGGAGCACAAAGCATTTCTGCTTAGCTTCACCATTAAATCATCATCCGGAATCAGGACAGGTTGTGTTTCTTAGCATATCAGCTGCAGGTTTGCTGCTCTGCACAGCGATAAAAATGGATTTAATGTGTCCATTTTCTGTATGATGCAAATACAGGATCTATGCAGTATGAGGGTATCTCTCCAAAAGTCATAAAGTTATGCATGTATTTGCAGATTTTAGTGAAAAGATATTAATGGTGCATTCATTTGCATAGAAATTGAATTTAATGTAAAATAGTTTCCTGCATCTTTATCAACGTTTTTCAGGATAACAGGATGAAGCTAAATATAATTAACTTCTTTAGTCATGGACAGACCAAAAAACATTTATGTGCACATAATCAAGGAAATGCAAGACAACTGCAGTCATTGCAAGTTTTAATCTTTTAAATCTGGTTCATGTGTGTCGGTGATACAATGTTTGTGCAGAGCAGTGCAAGTCAGCGTGTGCAGGGAGGGCTGTAAGCTGCTGCTCTATACGTGAAATGATCCTAATACAAACAACATTTCCATTTCAATGCTTCCGACCTGCACCCTGCACGTTTGCAGAACTACAGAGCAGAACAGCTCTCACAATTTCTTATGTCTTAATTGGCAAGCATTCACGTCGCCGCATCAGAGAGGAATTTCAAAGTCTCGCAGAGCAGCGCGCATCATTGTTCACGTTTGATTGCATTTAAATGCTCACATTTCTATCCTCGCTTTTCCGTCTATGGAGGATGTAACAGCTCTTACAATCACTTATTTCTGTGAGCAGACTTGTTCGTCTATTTTTGTGTGAATGACTGCTTCTGTTAACTATTCACATGTTTCACTCCAAGGTCGACGCTGAGTTTCTTTAGCGAGAGGCAAAATGCTTCCTCGTCCACCTGCACGCTGTGAGTAACTGTCAGCATGTCGGCCATCTGCTGCCTCGTTTTTCTCAGAGGAGTGCTTGGAGTCGGCCTACGTGTATGTTTTTTTGTTTTGTTTTCCTTTTCTAAATATAAGATGCACTCTTCTTCGCTCTTCTTCATGTGTGGCGTCTGTTACAAGTCTGCATGCAGGTGTGAAACCCGACGGGCCCCGACTGCTTCATTAGCTGCGTGACTCGAGTTGCTTGGCATGATGTCGTGCGCTGTCTGTCTCAGTGCCAGTGCATTACTGTTTGTTTGGTGTGTGTGTGTGTGTGTGTGTGTGTGTGTGTGTGTGTGGTTTACTTCCTAAAGCACAATGTGTGTGTGTGTTTCCACCAACTTTGTGTAAACGTGTGGCTGTACATGTGTGTTTATAATCCAAGGGCATTCAGTAGCGCCACATGGATCCATCCCATATCCTGGTTGTCATGGCTACGGAGGCCACTTATCACAGAGGGTCTAGGCAGATCAAACAGGTGTGCCTCCTGAGTATTTCTCTCCTCGACAACTGTTGCTAGGAACCTTTGTTGCGCACAGGTGCTCGTCGCAATCGGTGAAAACCAGCAGGAGTGCTGAAACATTGTCTTGATGTCCCAGTCTGTGTGTGTGTGTGTGTTTGTACTGGTGTCCTCCTAAGAAACAGTGTGAGGTTTAGTTTTATCAGAGGATTTTTTTCATTAAAAAGAAAAAAGAGGTCATTTTCATCATTATCATCACTTCAGGTCATCACTTTGAGCTTGTACGTTTCAAAGATGGGTTCAAAACTGGAGCACAGTCAGAGTTTAAGCTTCTTAAAGCTGAAGATGTCACAACTCAAGTTCCTGATGCTTTTAAAGAGACATTCCAGCAATCCATAGTTATCCAGATCAATAAAACAATAAAACACTGTTTACTGCTAATGATGCAGGTTTACTTTGAAGAAACCGGGGTCAGAGTCTATCCATCCATGCATCCATTTTCTACTGCTTTTTCCCTTAATGAGGTCGCGGGGGGGGGGGGGCTGGAGACAATCCCAACTCACAATGGGCGAGAGGCGGGGTCCAACCTGGACAGGTAGCCCGCCCCTCCCAG
>JBAMHV010000010.1:3984478-4004957 GCA_037177535.1 Pseudomugil gertrudae
GGTAGTGTGCCAGGTATGGAACCAGGTAGTGTGCCAGGTATGGAACCAGGTAGAGTACCAGGTATGGAACCAGGTAGTGTGCCAGGTATGGAACCAGGTAGTGTGCCAGGTATGGAACCAGGTAGTGTGCCAGGTATGGAACCAGGTAGAGTACCAGGTATGGAACCAGGTAGAGTTGGAATTCTCTACGGCAGTTTTCTTTAGTAATTAATTGTAAAACTCTGCATTTTTCTGCCGTTTGCTCTGCAGGATGGATTTTATATTTTCTCCTTAATGATCTATAAAACATTTCTGTCTCCACTTTTGTCTGAACACACACATCCTTACCTGTGCAGGAGACACATACATGTGTAAAGGTGCTTCATTATATCTTTGCGATATCCTTGTATTTATGTTTCATGATGAACCACAGAAACCACTTCCTAAACAAGCTTTATGAATACTTCCTGCAGTCAGAACAATTACATGTCCATGTCACTGTTACTGTTAATGTTTATATTTCCTCTAGAAAAAGCCATAAAAAAACTGTTTTTATGGAGTAAAATAGCAAAAGCTTTGACGGGTTTTGCAGAACTTCCTGTCATGTGACAAATTAACACATTGTTATTGGATCCCTGTGATCATTCCTCCCTACTGCACCATTCAAAAGGCAGCAGGGTATAAAGGAGTGTGATGCCTGGGGGCAAAATGTTGACACCTATCTGCCCCATAATGAAAACAAGGTCATTTTGTAGCAGCATCTCTGTTAAAATATGGGTTATTCATGCTGCACCTGAATTCCATCTTGATTATAATATTTACCAAAGAATACAAAGCTTAAGAGAAAGAAATTGTAAAACGTGGGAAGAGAAAGCCTGCATCCCATCATCATGAACGTAGTTCAAACCTGATTATTCACATTAATGCAATAAAATCACTAAAAAAATCATTAAAAGGCAAATTCTAAGTAAGAAATGCCGCTTGACAGGTCCAAATGTAACGACCTGAGTTTAATGTTCTGGAAGAGAGGCATTGAAAGCACGACAGGAAGCAGCGAAATGACAGCATGAGGTCTGCAGAAAAGTGCCTGCAGTCAGAGAAGCAGCAAAGAATGGTCAGTCACACCCAGCAAGGGTCCTTTGGCTTGGAGACCCTGCCAAGTACACCACTCCTCCACCACCCCACCCACCCTCTGGCCCTCCCTTCTTTTGCTCACCTCAACCCCCCCACCCCCGCCACTGTCGTCAGCGCTGCCACTCTCACCCTTTCACCTCACACCCTGCTGTTCTCCACAGCTTCCCGCCTCCCTCCCTCAACCTCCAGATGCAGCACCTGCTCTCCTATTTATCTTCCAACCAAAACTCTCCATCCTCCAGCACCCCCCTCCCCCTTCCCACTATCTAAGATCTAATAAACCTGAAAGGACGAACATAAGCCCCCCCCCCAACATAAAACAAAAAAAGTCTTAAATCCTCTCTCTCCCTATGGCATAGATCTCATATAAGTGCCGCTATGTCTGATATTAAAATAGATCTCCTTCAGCTTCCTCTGCACATGACTTGCTCTGATAATATGTATGAGATAATTAATATTGACAGGAAGCACTTGGTCTTGTTCACTCAACTGTAGACTACAAGTATCCTCACAAATCCATATTGACAAGCGGGTTGCTGTCTGAGTTGCCCTCCACCTGTTTGTGAGTTTATTTCTGTGTACACGATTAGTCCACGCTGACAGGATTTAAACTTGCCTCCAGTGCATTTACACCTGCAGATGATCTGATTTTCTCCCCCTAATTAGGATATTATTTTAGCTTGGTTTTGATGGCAGGTGCATGAGGGAGTCTTAAAGAAGACAAAGAGCCAAAAGATTTTCCTTTTTCTTTCTACCTTCCTTCTATACATCCTCCTCACCTTTCCCATATGTACTGGTTTCAGCTTTAATCCTAACATAACACCTCTCCTCTCTCTCGCTTTCACTCCTTCCTTTCTCTCCTCCACCTTGCACCTTCCTTACATTTCCCTCACCTTTACTCTCTCACCGAGGCAACCCATCCTCCACTTCCACCTCACCCCTCCTCTCCCCTGCATCTCCTCTTACGGTCCTTCCCCAAACCCAATAACCTCCAGTCTTGAGAGCTCCCCCTCTCCACATCCCCCCGCTGCTCTTCCTGCAACAACCTCCCCCCCTGCCTGCCCACCGCCCCCTCGTCTCTTGCTGCTTCTCCCCCCTGCGGCAAGCCCTCGTCTAAGGCCGCCGTGTGCATGATGCTCCCTTGGTGAGAGGTCAGCGGTCTGGTTGTTTTCCTCTGTTCTCTCCTTCTGTGAATCTCCAGCCACGACCAGAGATCACACAGACTTTTGTTCACTCCTGAATAATCTGCCAAAGGGTTAAATATGAAATTCATGGTGAAAAAACATGTAAAAATGGGAGGAATGACACAACAAACCAAATAAACAGAAAGAGCTGGGGCAGTCTGCTGCTGTTTTACCGCCTTTTCCCCATTTCTTGTTGATTTGGTTTTATTTTTGCACACAGACATACTAAAATCTGAAAATTTTACACCACATAAACAAGGCAGCAACTAAATCTTAAAATGTAAAAAAAACCACTACAAAAGCCGATTATTAGCCTATTTAAACTACCTAAGCACAGCGCTAACTAGTTTAGCAGCTTAGCAGCGTTGTCATGTGGTTTGCTTTAGATTAAGTTCTCTCGTGTTGGTATATGAATCAAATATTGATGTAACAAAGAAAATTATTTTTAACCAGATACATTGAATTTCTGTTCACAAGATGTACCTTTGGCAAATTCTTCCTTTAACTTTATAAAAGAGCAGTAATGAGTTGTGAGTAATTATTTACCACATACAAATAGTATGCTTTATAGCATTAATATATACTTTTTACAATCAGAATACCTGAGGCCAGTTTTTAATTTGTCTTATTTACCTTTTGCGTTTATTTCTCTCTACAAACACGTTTTCTGAAAACTGTGCAGAATGAGTTAGGATGGGATGCCGACACAAGCACAGGACGGGAGATGCGGTTAGCACGTCTTGTACCTTTACGTTTTATGGTGTTGCTGTTATTTCTTTTCGGGGGGTTTTTTGTTGAATTGTTTGCTTTCTTTTCATTTATTTGTAGTGTTCTTAATACTTGTAGTGAAATATATTTTATGTCAAACAAACTGTTAACCTTGTGTTACAGCTATTCATAGAACATCTGAGAACCTCTCTAAACCAAGCTGATAGGAAATTAACCTCAGAGTGCATCCCTAATTCATATGTTCACATTTTAAACCATTTTCCTTAAACTGGATATGTAAAGGCCGCCTTTCGCCCGTAGGCAGCTGGGATAGGCTCCAGCCCCCCCGCGACCCCGCTCTGGGAACAAGCGGTTGAAAATGGATGGATGGATGGATATGTAAAGGTAGCGCATCATTGTCTTCCTGCCTCTGCTTATTAATCGAGCTAATTGAACAAAACACAATTTACATGTTGTTTTCACTTCTAGACAGATGAGGAAAAAATTATTGTTGAACTTATTTTATTTCATTTGTTTAAATGCACTTCAGTAAAAGTTAATCACTATATGAATGGTTCCCATAACTGCACATCTTAATGCATGCTGGTGGCAGAGGACAGAGAAATCTGTTCTGTCACAGCAAATAATGAAAATGTGTCATGTTGGATGAGGACGGAGACGCACGGCGCTCTTCAGAGAATTCCATTTTCTAATTCTCTGACAGACGCAGAGGGGGAGCTGAACACATGTACCTCCCCCTCACATACACCAATTACTGCAATGAGCAAATGAAAGGCTGTGTCCCATCAGGGCCGCCGTAGGGGGTAGAGAGAGAAAGGGGGAGTTATACATAATTGCCCCCCCCTTCCTTCTTCATACACACACACACACACATTATCAACAGCCATCATCTGCTGCCTGCCTTGTTGATAATCTCACAGTTGTCTGTTCAGTCGTACAGCAGATTGGCTCTCCCTGCTCACAGTCACTCTCCTTTTTTTATTTTTTTTATTTTCCTGTCTCCATTTCTTGTCTGCATTGCTCCATCATGCCATTTTACCCACTGCACAGATTTTCCCTCCTCCTCCTCATCATCAACTGTCACCATGCTTGGTGACATTTTCCTTGACTTAGTTCTTGCAATAATAGCAGTCAAAATAATGTTTGTAGAGACAGTCTGCTGGGCTCGGCGAGGCTATTTGCAACCTTACGAGCATCGGCGTGAAAAAAAAAAAGCATGACGTAAACGTCAGCGCTCATTTCAGGTTGTGTTTTAGCACAAATAAGGTTTGCAGATTGTGAGATCTGACTGGAAAGCCTGTGCAGCAACACAAACAGGCCACTTTCTGTTGTCTTTCCTGTTTAATTTAGAAAAATGCTGCAGGTTTCTGTCTGAAAAGTAAGAATTCAAATCTAAATGTAAAGCTGAGAGCTGTGAAGCCCACCTGACTGCATGTTCTCACCGTGCTCGGCTGCAGCGTGGTGTCTCTGCAGGCTAATTGAAGTCAACCACAGGGCACTGCTAATGATCAGCCTACTGCGACCCCTGATGGCCTGTCATCTCTCTGTCTGCAGCTCTGCGTGGTATTTAGAAATATCCTGAGGGATGAGAGAAAATGAGAGGAAAAGGCAAAGTGCCGGGTAGATTAAAAGCGACAGAGAAGGCAGGAGAGAGAGAGAGAGAGAAGTGGAGTTGTTGTTGGTGTGGACAATTGACCCAGGTAATGAAATGACTACCATGCTGTGCAGGAAGTCACCACGTCCAGCTCTGCTCACTTCCGCTCAGTGGCCATTATCTCGGCCCCCTCCTCGAGGCTCCAAATTCACTAACACAGAATCGATATGGCAGGAGGAGGGAGGACAGGAACTAAGGATGAAGTGATGGGAGGCTGGGGAGGAGGAAAGAAGGAGAGGAGGCACCGAGAGAGAAGCAAAGAACAAAGAATGTGATGAAAATTAAGAGGATGAGATTAAAGGATGGGAGAAGTGAAAGGAAAGTTAATGAAATTTGCTTGAAAACAAAGAAGTGGAGAAAATGTAGAAGTGGACGGATTTGAAATCTTTTGTTTTGCAGAGAAGGATATAAAGAAAAAGAGAGAGGAGATTAAAGATAAACAGAGTAAAACAAAATAAATGTCAGCCTGAGACGTGGAGAAAAGGGGAGCGAGGATTTCTATCATCGTGATTTCTGCAATTAAATCTGCAACAATTACAAATGGAGTCTTTAGATTTGAAGAAACTGAATAATTAGAAAGATTTTAAATCAGGAGAAGCTCTGATTTGTAAAGCAAAGGATGCTTTTTTTTCTTTCCCAGTCTGAGCAGGTTGTCATTTTACCACGGCAACACAACATTAACCCCCCCTGTGTTCTCACAGCCGGCCATCCACCGCTTATTCCTGCCATATCTGCCCCCGTGACATTTGGCTTTATGAGTCCAGCAGCATCGTTTGGAGATAACGAGCTTCAAAGCCTTGCTCCTCAGACTAAATGTTCTGCATCACTGCCCTGCGCCTCCACACAGCCCCCCCCCCCCTGCATCCCGCTGTATACAGATGAACGACAGCTCGCTCGTGCATCTGTGTATAGAAATGAACAAAAGAGTACTTAAAAATAAAAGGCAGGAAACAAAAGATAAAATTGATGCTTTAGGCAAAAATAACAATCATTTTCTTCTAAAATCTGCTTTGATACGTACGTGCAAAACCAGCGACACCTGTGGAGAATCAGGGACCCGGCAGACGATCCTGCAGGAGATTCCAGCTGAGGTTGCATCCTCTCTGCCGCCCGCATCTGCACGCGCCGACTTGGTTTTAAAATCTCACCGCACAGCCTCTCATTACCAGTCTCGTCCATATGAAGTGCCAGCACCAATTAAAATAAACTGTTTGGTGCAGGAGAAGCGCTCTCTTTGCATGCCATTAACATTAAATCTTAACCTATTTGAATTCATCATCATGAGCAAACAGTTAATGATTAAATTAGTTTTCCATACATGTGAAGGGAAATTATTCATGTGGGTTATGATGGAAAATAATAAAAAAAAGGCTTTTTTTTTCTCCCCTCCACTGTATAAGAATTAAATTTCACTAACAGGCCTTGACAACCTAATTGAACATTAGTCTAATATAGAACATTACCAGAAGAGAAATGAAAGCCTGCTGTCCTTGAGCACTCACAGCTTCATTGTGAACACTACTGTCTTCTCCCAGTTATTTCTCTCTTTGGCTCTGAGTGAAAGGGCCTTCATCCCAAAGTGGAGAGCATAATTTCGCCTGCTCTAATGACACAGAACTATTCAGCAGGCTGCCCATAATTGTTGGACCAGAGCTGGGAGAATAATGGTCCCAAACTCTCACCCTCCAAGCTTTTCTTCTGCACAAGCCTGAGTATATGCAGTGACCTAAGTCCTCCAGAAAGATGGGGATAACTAGAGCCAGTAAGTTATGTGAACTATGGGGAGCCCATTATTTCCTAATATGCTTTTTTTTTTAAATGTGAAAATTAAAGCAGGCTCAACGTGGAGTTAATTCCTAATGTGTCATTCTGTGTGAGTGTGTGTGTGTCGGTGGGTTTAAGCAGGCGGCATGTGGATGTGTGGCGATCTTCAATGTTCCTGGGCTAATACCTGTAACTCAGTGGCTCACATGTTAATGAGTACGGAGAAGGGCAGGGAGGGGGGAGGAGAGCAGTCTAATGAACTCATAGCTCGCCATGTGCTGTCAGTCTCCTGCTCAGCCCTGTGACCTGCACAATGCAGCCATATTGTTGCCCCGTCATTGTGCGTGCTAACCCAGGCAGCCAGCGCCCCGCCGAGAATCAATGGCGCCTGTAACTTAAACTTGGTGGTGGTTTCGGGCCTGCAAAGGCAGCTGTCACTCTGAGCATTGTCAGCCATGACAGCAGCCGCTGATGAGGGCATTGTAAAGAGAGAAGCGGCAGAAAACTAGACACGACGCAGTGCAAAGTGGTGGCGGTGCGAGTTCACCGGCAGACAATCAAGGTTTTTAACCTCAAGCAGAAAAAGAAACAGTTAAGGAGGCATCGTTTTTATATAGTTTAATTTCACAGAACTTTGTGCGTTTTGTTGGCAGCGACCAGCTGAGACGACCAAATGATCATTTCTTCATATACAAATAAAGCAAAGTTTTTTTCTCAAAATACAACATTTAGTTTGAGGCACTTCATTCTGAAAATGAATATTTTTGTCCCTTAAAATAAAATCAGTTAATAGCACAGTATATATTTAGTCCTGTGGGAATATATAATAATAAATGCATATACGATTATGATGAAATTGATTAACGAGAGTCAGATTAAAAGAAATATTTCTAAAACCTCAATAAAACTATTTGACTAATAATTTATCATAATAATAAACTCTTAAATTGACCCCAAGAACCTGCATGAGAGCATTAAAATCCTAAAACATGACATCACAGCTGAGAGTAGCCGCATCGAACCTTCTGAGCTGACATCTGATTGGCTCATGTGACAGGTGAGACATGGAGGAAATACACTGATAATCACCTGATTTTATTTCCTTTAACTCTCAGAGGTCAAATAAAATAATATGCTGTGTATTAACACAGTGATGTAGTGATAGTTTAACATTAAATCCAATATTTTAGCTGGCAGATGTAATATGGATCACTGCGTATGGATATGCAGAACTACCTTATAGTAAAACTCCTCATAAAATTCTGTAATGTAGTTTAAAAAGTGACGTAAAATGTAAAATGAATCATGACTGTTTCTCATTTTTAATAAATGATTATTTTGGATTATTTTGAATAATGTAAAACGCATAAATTTTCCGTTTTCTGTATATTTGTTAACTTGTTGCACTAAAAATAGAAGAAAGTCAAATTTAAGCAAAAGAATCTGTCTTTAATGCTTTAATTACTTTTATCAGAGATCAAATCACAATATTATCATCCGATTATTTGAAAAAATATATCATGATTATTATAAGTATTAGTTTATCGCCAATCTCCTAACACAAATTATTATTATTATTATTAGTCTAATAATAATAATCGTATGCACAGATGCAAATGTATTAAACAATTTTAGACACTGTAGGTGTTAAAGAACATTAAACAGAGCAAAAATATATAGAAGCGACACAAATATATGTAAATAATAAAAGCCAGCAGTGTGTAATGATCTAATGAAAACTAAAAATAAGTGGAGCTGTTGTCCTTCAATAATAAAACTATTAATGAAAAGCAACAGTAAATAAACTCTTTTCTTTCTGATCATGAAGCGAGTCCAAGTCAGAGATCCAGAAAGTCCAAATGGAAATGCGATAACATCTGGTTTGTGCTGCTGAGAGGATCCAATAGCTTCACTGTTTTTCTTCTTTAACACTGTGTTTTATCATTTTTAATTAGTCTATTTTCTACCCTCCCTCTCTGAGGGTCCGGGACACCTTAAAGGGTCTTTTTTATTAGCTAATCTCACTTAAACAGGCTTCCATTTCATTTCTTTAGTCACCGTTTCTTCAGCTTCTGATCAATAATCCTAAAAACACACAACATGGCCAGTTTTAAAAAACGCAGCATTTCTGGGAACTTCTGGGGTCTGAGGCTTTTTCTGTATGTTTCAGAAGTTTGTTGATCATAAGAAGAGCATGAAGACAACAGTCACAGAAGACGCTGTGGATTTACAGCATTTTGGGGATGTTGAGAAAACAATTTTGAGCTTGTGACAGCTGTAATTTTTCTTTAAAGCTTGTGAAACCATTTTTATAACACAAACCAGACAAATCCATTTATCCTGTGCTCTGATCGTGCATGTCAGGAATAAATAAAAAAAGGTCCCCTTCATAAAATATTACGTTTCATGCTGCTGTAGCATATACAAATTTAAATTATACATACATACAACAGCTCCACCGCCACGGGGTCCGATTGAACCTTCGTCCAAAGCCCGAGCACCTTAATGGGCTTTATACGAAGGTTTGATTGGATCCTGTAGTGCTTCAACCCTGATGAAGACCTGAAAGGCTCCGTGAAGCAGAGCACCCATAGAGCCGGAGATGTGAATAGAGAGGCATTGAACCAAGTATTGAGGTCCCTAAAGAGGTGTGTGTGTGTGTGCACGTGTGCGTGTGTGTGTTCTTTTCAGGTCTTAAGAGCTCTTATCCTCAAGCAGTAAAACATGGAGCGCAGCACTCCCCGACCCTGCCGGTCATTTCATCTACTTCCAAATGTCACAGTGTCACAGACCTTTGTTGAGATCAGCAAGCAGGCCAACAAGGGTTGTGTGTGTGTGTGTGTGTGTTTGTAGTTACATGAATGACCTGACGAGGGGAAAATGGGAAGAAAGTGGCATAAAAAATATTAAAATCTGATCACATCATCTTAGTTCTGTTCCGTCTTACACATTAAAACCATCAGCGAGAGCAAGATGGCCGTCATTAGGCAGGAAGTCATCATGACTATAATTAAACAGCAGAAGTTCACGAGGCGTTAAAGAGCTGGCTGCACACCGAAGCACTGTGAACGTCACACCGAGTTCGACATGTTAGAGATAACCGAGTCGTATCTTATGTCGACGGGCTCGTCGGGCAGCCGTTAAACAGGAAGAGGAATCGCAGAGAGGTGGTGAGGTCAGCGAGGTAAAGCCGGCGTTATTGGCAGGAAATAAGATGAAGCAGAGAACGCTGCAGCTAAACAGACATTATGATTCATTTACAGGAGATTTATCATTCACAACACAGACCGTGGTGCAAATAACTGGTGTAAACAGTTCACTGTATTCACACACATTTTCATGTTTTCCTCCTGTTGTGCTTTTTCCTCTCATTTGCTTCCTCTTTCTCTCCTTCCTGTCATTCTTCTTTTACTTTCTTTGCATTTTTTGGCTTCTGTTCCCACATTTTATTTTCTTTCCCATTCTTGTCTTCCACTCCTCATCAGTTCTTCTGTTTTCTTTCCTCTCCTCTCGTCTTTTTAATTCTTTTTCTTACATTTGTCTCCTTTCCCTTTTAACTCAACCCTCTTCTTCCTTTCACTTAATGCTCTTCACCGTGTTCCTCTCCTCCCTTCTCCCCTCTTTATTCCTCTTTCTTTCTCTTTTTCTTTCATGTATTTTCAGTTTTCATTTCCATATTTTCTTCCTTTTTTCTTCCTTTAACTTTTTGCTGTTTCTTTTATCCATCCTCCTCTCCTTCTTTTCCTCTCTTTATTCACTTCCTCTCCTCCTGCCATGTAATTTCTTTCCCTCTTCATGCTGCCTTTTTTCCTTACCTTTAGTTTCCTTTTAACTCCTTCCCTTTTCTTCTTGACCTTTTCTCACTCCCTTACTTTCATTCTCTTTTCCACAATCCACTTTATTTCCCCTTTCTCTCATTTCATTCCCATCTTTCCTTCCTTTTCCTCTACCTTGACCTTATCTCTTCTCCTTCCTCTCCTCTGTTCCTCCTCATCCTGCAGAGATCCAGCTTTATTGGCAGAGCTTTATGGAACCAATACAAGGAGATTAAACGGGTGTCCTTTTCCTCTGCTGTTATTAAAGCAGCCGCTCCGCCACATCTGTGTGACTTCTCCGTCCTCACTGCAGCCTATAGCCGTACAGGATCCACGCTTAAATATCCACGGGTGAGCCTGTGTGTTTGTGTGTGCGTTGTAATTGGTGCATTATTATCTCAGTAGCTTGCAGCTGATGAGGAGGCTCTCTTAAATTAACTCATTATGGTTGCTGCATCTCTCCCACAGTACAGTATGTCGCCTGTGTTTGCATCAACACATGCAAATCCTAAGTGTCTCCATGTTCCTGGATGTTTACACCACGTGGGATGACTGAATTAAGTGTGATTCATGAAATAAAGTGCAAATAGATTTGTTAGGCATTATACAGAGCCAAGTGCGGTTTGCCTGTGATGTGTTTATGAACGTAAGCATGAGTAACCTCCACTATCCTGTTGTCTGATGTGTTCACTTTGTATAATAATCCATCCTTTCCTCAGATAAATCCTCCCTTCCGTGTGACATGCTGTGGAAGACTAGTGATTTTGTTGTTGTAAATTCACACTTTTGACAACAAGTCACAGTCTACCTCAGTGTTTCACACCTTAACGTCGTCTGCACGAGCTGGCTTTGTATGCGACAGCACCCATTACTGTACAATTACAATCAGCCCCCTGGATTCCATATCCACCTCAAATCACTCTGTTTCTACATGTCCCTTAAGTTTACTGGATCTTAATAATGTTTTCTCTGAAAACAACTTTTCCTCCTCTTCCTCTTCCTAAAGCTTCATCTCAAACAAAAAAATGGCTACCAATCAGGTCACTATTGATGGAGATTCTGACTTCAAAGATTTGGCTCTTTAAGTTGAGCTTGGCTTGTAAGGCCATGAAGCACCTGCTCCACATCAACTCAATGGGATTGTTCACATTAGAGACTAAATTCTGTCCAGCAAATATGCATATTTTATTTGTTAAATTGGTGCTGTGGTGGAAAATTTGTTCACTTTGCTCTTAGCTTATTGACTCAGTCCCTCACAGAATGTGTTATTCTTTATGTGCCATCATACTGAAAGGCCTTCTGCATCCTTACCTGATGCATTCCTGAGCTATAGGATCAACCAGACTGGAGTGTTTATTACTTACCTGATACCTACCAGATCTATCTTTCTCTGACAGGAACAATCTGCCCAGCTGAGGTATCTAATGTTGTTTGTGCATGCCATAAATTCCTCTCTCATTCAGCTCATCGGTGTGGCTAATCTTGAAGGTAATTCGTGTCTTTGCTTCTGAACACCTTGGATTTCTGACGGGCATTTGGCGTGCGTCCCACACAGCGTAAAGGCAGAACCTTTCCTGTCTCTGAACGGTTTCACGACAGTTTGATACTCTGTTATTCTTTGTTCAATAAACTTTGTGCTCATTTCCACTTCAGAACCAGACTCCTCATCCTTGATACATTTTTGCCTCCACAGTGTTTTTTTTCTGCACATTCACATCTGCCAGATTTACAGTCAACCAACTGGGTTGGGCATGTTAACAACACCTTCCAGCCAGCCAAGCAAGCGTCCTTTTGTTGCAGAAACTTTATTCAAACTATGTACATTATGGCATCTGATATTTCTTTTTCCAGCTGTAGGAGCTCGCTGCTCAGACAGAGCCTTAAATTGTTCCACAGACACCTCAATACATCCTGAAGCGACCGCGGTCCCGCTTCAGCTCTACACTAAACAATCCAACTCCCCCAAATTTTGCCCTTTTTATAGAAAAGAATGAACCCAGTGCCTCTTTTTTGTTTTAAGGTCCCACGTTGGGACCTTATTTAAGAATCTTCATCATTTATTTGCATTTTTTGCATCAGACTTGATATTTTATGATATTTTGATATTTTACCCCTGAATTTTTTGCAGTTGTGTTTATTTGCATCAAATTGGGTGTTTAAAGGCCAGTTTACAAACACCCGTTTTTATAGTTTCTACTCAACTTACTTCAGAAAATGGTTTGTATGAGCTTACGCACTTTTGTATGAATATAAAAGCCTTATGAATTTTTTAAATAAATTTTTATCATAACTTTAAATAAAAAACAAACAAACATCAAATACTGTTCAAATGTAATAAGCTGCAGAAATGGCTTTTATAACATTATAAAAACAGGTCAAATTTAAATGTCTCACGTCTCACAATCTTTTGCCTTAAATGATTTTAACACAATCATATTTATAATAAATATATAAAGAAAAAATTTGGTTGTGAAATTTAAGGCAAAAAGTATCATTATCTACTTGCCCTGTATTTACCATACACCCGTATGGAAGCAAATATGTAGCATATTTAAAATAGATTACCTCAAATGCTTTTGATCTTCAGAATATAGCTACGTTTTTTTAAATCATAAACAAATCACGTTTTAAATAAATAATCTTGTTTAAAACAGCTTTACAAAACAGTTTTGTAAGATAATTAAAAGGATATGGTTTCAACAGATGCCTTGCTGTGTCCGTTTGAGGACCCTGTCGGCCATTTTCCTATGCTCCACCGGTAACAACAGCATTAAAGTGATATTTTCTAGCTGGAGTGCGGTCTGAATAGCTAATAAAACACGCCACCATGTTCACAATGTTGGCAAACGCATTGAGGTCATGGCCACCACGGTTTGAATGTGATCACTTTGTGTGTTCGCTGCCACACCAACAGGCACCACCAACAGGAAGAGCAGTCATAAATGTTGCCACATGCAGAACTGTGACATCTCTTATCAATAGATATAAATAAGCATTTAAAATAGTTTGCGAGACGATTAACTATGGACAGATTTATATTGTTAAACACATTTTAGGGATGTGCGTATTGATACTTTGATATCTGCCAGTCAGATCAGATTTGATACGTTGTTAGCATCGTGAAACCACTCAATACATTCAGTTTGTGCTTTTGTGAGTTTAGAGGCAGCAAAACTGCATGCAAAGTCCAACAGTGCATTATATATGGTAGCATGTTATCATCCTGCTACTGGTATTGATAATGTTTAGGTACTTTTCTGGTTTAATGCTGGTTCTTGCACATTATATTTTATTATAATTATCATACTACTTTTACATAAGAAAAAGATTAATTATGTCTTACTTTTATGTAATTTACTCAGTATAATTAATTATTTCAAAAGCATTTTAATGTTCCTGAGTTTTATTTCTGTTCCTTTGCAATGTAATTAATTCACACTTTACAATAATTATTATTCTTTAATGAAATCAAACTTTATTTATAAAGCGCTTTTCATGCTTTGACAACACAAAGTGCTTTACATGATAAAAATCAATTAAAAGAAAATAAAACACAGACAGACAGCCCCACACCCATCCCATCCCAACCCCACCCCCAACTGTCTCTTAACTAAAAAAAGGTAGAAACATCTAAGGGGCAAAATGTATCATTATCTGTATCAAAGTATTATAAACTATTGGTATCATATTGACACAGCCCATCCGGAACATTTAGTACCAGGGTCCAGTGAAAGGATCAAGCACAGTTAGCGATGCATTTCAAAGTGAGCATCTGCCACTGGAGATGTTTGTGTGTGTGGTTGTTACTGCTGCTCCAGGTTGGAAAGCATTCCTGACACAACTACATTTTAATTATAATTATTGTAATTAATTATTTTAATTATTGTAAGTATATTACAAATTATTATATAATTTTTGACACACATATTCCACTTCATAGCAGCTGCTGAACAAACTGCAGATGATGGTTCACCAGTAGAAGATGCCAAAGGTCCCCTCATGCAGGCTTTTTCTTAAACATGTAAATTATATTACTTCATCTCAGTTTTTGCTCTTTAACATAAAAACATTTTAACCGTTATATGAATATAACTTAACTAAGACTAAGTTCTTTCACTTAAACTACTTCAGGATAATTTCATAGAGACCTTTTAAAATGTAAAAAGCTTCTAAAAGACGTTTTACTATGAGTACACAGTATTTAGACATCTTCAGTCATTTTTACAGCAGTTTAAAAAACCTTTCACATTTTTTATACTTCTTCTTTTACAATAAATGAAAAAACATTCTCACTCTTTCAGTCTTTATTCTGCAAATATCAAAACAAAACGGTTTGCCTACGGGCAGAACTGGAAGTGATGGTAGTATGTGACTGGCTTAAAGTATTTGTTGAAGCTGGTGTGATGCGTTTGTTGAGGGGTAATAAAGAAGCATAGACAGTTTTAAAATAACTTTTTATATCCATAAATCACACACACGGCCGAACTGACCGGTGCCCAAGCAGCAGTCAAATGTTGCTGCAAGGACTTTTGAAATAAAAGCCTTTCTGCTAACGCTTTTAATTTTACAAAGCTGGAATTTCACATTCACTTTTGATGTCTGTTTTTCTGAAGCATCTTTTGAAAACTGAATCTCAGGCGTCCTTTTCTTTATCATTTTAATGAAGTTATAGCTTTAATAAAAAATTATTTATTATCATTTTATTTAGGAGTCAAAGATGCGGCTGTATTCTGAAATGAAAAATAATTTCTGTTGATGCATTTTTTTTCAAGATTTTTAAAAAATTTTTATTATCATTTTCTTTTAATGACAACAGAACAAAATCATATACACACACACACAAAACAAAACAAACCTCCCAAAAGACCTGCCAGGTTAGACAAAGAGATGTGACACATCAGCTCCTACACAACAAACTGAATATAAATAAATACAGTATCTGAAATAGTTCAATGCTGCAAGGCATCAGGTTGAGTCTTCTTTTTAGTGTAGTCCAATAAAAGGCCCCCAAATTTTCATAAACTTGTCATGATTGTCCGACAATCTATATCGTACCTCTTCCAGGTATAAGCACAACACCATATCATTCAACCATTTATAAAAACAGGGAGGTGTTACAGATTTCCATTCTCTTAGAATAACTCTATTAGCAATAATAATTCCAAACATAATTGCTTGTTGAACTGAATGAGAGCAGGACAGTGTTTGAATTATCACAGTTAGGGCATCAGGTTGTATTGTTCTCTTATGTTTGGTACTGTACAACCCACAAATCTACAACCAAAAGTTTTTAAGCATAGGGCAAAAAAAGAATAAATGACCCAAATATACCATCAAACACTTTACATTTGTCACATTTAGGTGAGACAGAAAGAACTGTTGATGCATTTTAATTTGAAATATGGTACAGATTTGCTTCCATACACACCTGCAGCTGTCTTCACCTCTGACAATGGTACGTATATTTGTTCGTCACTCGTGATTGGCTGCATGTTGTGTCCTTCAAAAGCCAGTAGCGCTCTTCCTGCTCTTTGCCTTCACTACTAATAGTCGGTAGCCGGTTCCTTCATGAACAACACATCACTAGCTATCATCTCACCTGCTATCAGCATAGAAAACCAACGCTCTTTCACAATAAAGCAACAAAAACATTTCAGTGATAATCATTTACATATTGAATTCCTGTGGACCTGATCAGTGTTAAACTGAACTAAAATGACTTTAAAGCCGGTTTTATTTTGTGTGTGGACCGGCTACTCCGCGCTGTGTGGCTTATCTCTGGCTGCTTGACAATATGTAGTGTTTTACCTACACGCTAATGGCACACTGACAGATAATTTAGTTTGGAGTTAAATTGTTCTGTATGCAAATATTTAAACACTAACCAGCCAAAGCACTCTTCAAATCAAATCAAATCAACTTTATTTATAAAGCCCTTTTCCTGCCAAAGGCAACACAAAGTGCTTTACATAAAACATTTTATGCATATTCAAATAAAACAAGTGAATAACATTTCAAATTAAAAATCAGACTCATCCATGTCTGTTTCACATACAGACATCCACACACATGCACAGACAAAGCACCCCCTCCTCCTCCTCCACACACACACACACACACACACACCCATTCTATGCAAACATGAACTCCTTCATTTCTATGTCTTAGTTTATCGATACTAAAAGTAATAAACATAAACATCTGGCTTGCAGCTTCTGCCAGATGAGAGCAGCCGTAGGGCTGCAGTGCAGAACCCCCAGCCACCCTGACATGGCGGATCACCATGGCAACAACCCTCAAACTGAGCAGGCAAAGCTCCCGGCGTGTGATCCCTGAGAGGAAACACTGGACCTAAAAAGTTCAAACAAAAACCAACCCAATAAGAGACACGCAAACACGAGAAGTACTTCATAAAATAATGTCATCAAATAAAGTTTAATTAGAAATGGAATAAAATTAAAAACATGAAATAAGACCCAACAGAATTCAGTTAAAAGCTCATTTAAAAAGGTGGAAACATCAGCCGTCTCTCTTTTCTGCACATGTGGTTCCATACAAGGTGGTTCTGTACCAGGTGGTTCCGTACCAGGTGGTTCTGTACGGGTCTTTGAAAGAGGATGCAAAAACAAAGAACAACCATGAAGAATAATATGCATTTAATCTGTACAGGAAAAGACTCATCAGATAAATAAAACACATACAAAATGCTGTGAGCTTCTTTCCCCTCCAATGTTTTTGTACTGGTAAAATGTCCTGATGGTCCATTTAATGTTGTGTTTACTGGTGAATCTTAGCTGGACTGGTTAGGGTCTAAGAATCCAGTTCTGTTGAAGAACAATGAAACTGTGCTGTTTGTGTCTTTCTCCACACAAGAGGAAACAGACTGTAAATGTAAAATGAACTTCACTCTGTTTTGTATGAACTGCACATTTCCTAAATAAAACCCAACTTTTAGCTTGTTCTGCATGGTTTTTCTGTGTTATTGTTCCAGCATTTATAGGTACAGTTTCATTGTATTAAAAATAAAGATAATCAGTATTTCAGCCAAATGCTTCCAAACGTTAGCGCTTTTCTGGCTGTGTCACTGAAATACACGAGACATCTACTGTAGTGTTATTTGTAAACTCGAGTGATGCTTTTTTTCTGCACAATGGCTGAAAATAGAGATAATTCTTTGAGTAGAAATATATAAAAAAAACACGTTGCTGGAGGGTTTAATTAACGTTTCTGCTCTGCGTACTCCATTTGCAATTACGTTATCTCCAAAAAGATATTTCCTTTTGCAATTTAGTTTTAATTTCTAAGGTTGCCCCGCTTTCAGCGTTTCATGCAGTTGAGTGTCCTTTCTTCGGTTACCAGCATGTTTGCTTCCCTGCTTGGTACCGCATGTTTTTGTTATTCCTGTGAAAATGCACGTTTAAAACATGATTTCCTGGCTAAATTTGCTCCAGATATAAGACGCCGTTTCTCTAATGCCTGAGGATGTAAGAGACCTGCTCGAGGGGGGTGACGTTTCTATTATGTCTGTCTTCTGCTGTGACTTGTTTATGATTTGTACTGTATACATTTACACCTGTAGCTGAAATAAACGGAGAACCTGCAGCACATTCGTGTGAGCTGATTAATGTGCATATTCCACCCCATTGTACATCTCAGCCAGACTCCAACTGTGGCAATCAATTCAATCAGCAGTGCTTATGAAGCCATTACAATCTAGCTGAGAGCAGGCGGGGGCTGCATCCTTCCACTGGCCCCAGAGTAATTACTATTTAGTCAGAAGGGATGGAGGGATGGATGGAAGGATGGATGGATTGATAGATGGATGGGCAGACTAATAAAACACATCCCTAATGACTTGCATGTGACTATGAATATGCATTACAGCGTCTGGGCAATAAGAGTGGGTGTTGTGATATTTACAACCCCATCCGCTTTCAGAATGTTATTGCAGGTTTCCGTGGCAACCAGCCTGCGCCATAGCAACTCTGCCTCATGTTCTGGCCCAGTTCTGAAGGCCAGAGGTCTCGCAGAGGTTTTAAGGATGTCTGCAGGGGCCTCCAGGGCGAACGATTGGAGATTGGCCTGCAGGAAGGTGGACAGAAGCTGCTCGCCGCTCTCACCTGGAGGATAAACACAGGCTCTGCCGCCTGACTCCAGCGTGTGCACGGACCTTTGACCTCTGGATGACCAGCATGAGCCGCTGTGTGGTTGCACGTAGGAGTGAAGTAATGAGGCCGCTCATCGCTTACTGTTTGTTTTTAACCCCGCAGCATCCACTTCAGACCTTTCCTGAATCCCCTCACGCTGTAAAAAGGTCATTTTAATGCTGCTTATTATGTGTAAAGACCTGAATATGTGAATACTGCATCTCAGACTTCTGTTTCTTTTCTTGTTTTTTCCTTTGATTCAATTTCTTTTATCCTTTCTCATAATTTCTCTTTCCAGATGTTTTGCCTCCAATTGCTCTTCTTTCCTTTCCTTTAAAGCAATATTGATTCCATTTGTGTTCCTTGCCTCCTATTTCTCTTCTGTTTTCCTGTTTTCCCTCCTTTTTATCTCCACATTTCCTTTCCTTCTCTAATCTCTTGGTTTGTGAATTTCTCTCTATTGTCATTTTTATGTAATCCTTTACCACTTTGCTCTAATTTCACAGTTGATTTGAACGTTGGATTCAAAGACTGGATGCTAAAAATCTTCCCAGAAGAATTTGGGAGAATGTTTCCCAGGCATGTTACAGTGTTGTTTGGCTGACCTAACCCCTGACCTTTCAGTTTTACATATTACAAACCCATTAAGAAGGCAAAAACATAGTTTGTATTTATGCATTGGGTCAGAATATTCTTTAGCTTCCTCTAAAGCCAGACAGCTGAATAAACTGCAACGCTTCCCAAAGCCGAACCACAACTTGGGTCCTTCATATTCATCCTGAAACTGAAGCTTTTCATTTGCTTTTTCTTTCCTGAAGCTGAACATCATTTATACCATTTAATTACTTATCAGCAGGGTCTGAAAGGTGAATCGCAGCACAGGAGGATTCACGTTTGTTTGTATTCTGCTACGGGGATAACCCACGCCTTTCACACCTAAACCAAAACCTACTTCATTCATTTAATGACTTTTAAACACAAAAAAGTAAAAAAAAAAAAAAGAAAAAAGAAATAAAAACATCCTGCACGGATGCTTACATGTAGTTATTCTGAGTAATGTTAATGTAGGAGAGTCAGATTAAAAACAGTGTAACAAAACAAACCGTACTATAATTGTACAGAAATATGTCAGAAGTTAAACTCAACATGCATTAAGTCAGAGATAATCAATCAGTCCTGTTTACATTTTCTTATTTATTTCTACCTGATTGAGCTCTGAGCCGTCATCATTATTTTCATACTGATTTACAGAGATGACGGCAATGATCATATATAATTGGTAATCATATTTAAACCTATTTTGAATGGCAAGTAACCAGAATATGTATATATATCTTTTCCTTTTTAAACAGGATATAATATAATGTAATTATGTAATATAAGCTACATTAAACAAAATAACTTCATAACCACATCTATTCAGATTAGCCTCTGCCGCAATATGTTTGCAGACATCATTTGGAGAATTTTGAACTTCTCCCTCTGCTACGTCAGCAAGATGGAGTCGGTTTAGTGCACAAAGTGGCCATCGTTTCACACTAAGGCAGAGTCTCAATCAGCGCACCAACACTACTTCGCGCACTATGTTTAAGTGCATTTTAATTTATGCACTACATAGTGCATGAAGCAGTGTGCGGCGATTGAGACACAGCCTAGATTAATGGCAAATATAAGCCCCCCCCCCCTTACCCTTTCATGTATAAGGTTTATTTCCGTCCCTGCTGACTCCCTGCTGCAGACTCAGTAAGACAATCCCAGTCCTGCTCCATGAACCCTTCCCCTCCATTCCAAACGACACTGCTTTCCCAGGCATTATGCAGAGGTATCGGGAACTATTTGGAGGAGTCGGCCATCTTCCACCAAGTCGTTCGGATTGGTTTACAGCTGCCACTTCTTTGGTCTGCTAGAAGTTTTTCCTTCCCGTTAAATGGTTTGGTTGGTCTCTGTTGCAGCATGGGAGCTCACACTCTAGATGGGAACTGTAGAGAAGACTTACTCAATCAATCAATCAATCAATTTTATTTTTATATAGCCCAGTATCACAACAAAGTTGCCTCAAAGGGCTTCACACGC
>JBAMHV010000010.1:4012348-4022675 GCA_037177535.1 Pseudomugil gertrudae
CATCCCTGGCCCAGCACACCTGATTCAAATCAAAGGGATCCAAGAGCTTATCAAGCTTTGACTCGTTTATTCGAATCAGGTGTGCTGGGCCAGGGATGGATGGAAAACCTGCAGGAAATACGGCTCTCGAGGACCGGGGTTCCCTATCCAAGCTTTAACTGGCCACATATCAGGCGTACTGCTCAGCGTTGCACCTAAAACCACCAAACACCACAAATATACAATGCAGATGCACAAAATGCTCCATATCAGTCTTTTGTCTTCAGAGTGAGAAAGAAATGCAGTCAAACATCCACTATGTTCTGACCCAACACCTCAAAAATGGATTTTCTTCTAATCCGCATCACCAGGTATCCCGATGAGGCACCAATTCTGTCATAAACCAACTGCCTGAAAAGGGCTTGTGAACGGTGACACAGTGATGGATGCATCATCCAATCACCTGAACCTCTCCTTAAACTGGTTTCAATCGCCCGATGTATCAGATTACATTTGTTTGTGACAGCAACGCAGACAAACAAGTGTTTTCTGAAGCAGTTTTCAAGAAATGTAAAAACTTTATACATTTTTGCAATAATTTCACATTTACTGATCCAACTGGGAATAAAGTCAGCTTCGAGACACGTAACATCTGCTCTTCTTCTTTGTATAAACATCAAAACAAACCAAATTTAACAAGATAGTACTATCCAGCTGTTAGGTCATATAATAAATAAGGTTAGGGCACATGTGAAACCATCATGAACATAAAAAAATGACCTGATTTATTCCTAATTGATAAGGGGTGTATTCCTCTGAATTGGGCTCTAAAATCAGGAAGTAATGACCAGAAGCAGCTCTTTGACTCGTGTAAATGTGACCGGCAGCTAACCAGGAATAAGAAACAACCTTCATGAATGCTCCTTTTACAAAGTTGCACGGCGAGAAGAAAAAAAGAGCCTATCCCCAACAACCCGAGCTGGTTTTCACAACCTTCCCAACCTGGTTTGAAATCAAAGTGAAAGACTGCGATTTAATCAACACAAAGTGCACCCCCAAATTACAAACCTCCCCTGTTTGCCAGCTGATTTCACCTTTTTTATTTGAAACGGTGGTTGTAGCTGCACGTGCACACAGCAGGTCGGGCTAAGAAGGGAAGAAGAAGAAAAAAGCCTGAAATAATGAAATCTCCAGAGGAGACTTGACTTTTAGACGTACACACACTGTGCTTGTTAGTCTGCCTTTCATACTGATTTCCTTGACGCTGGCATCAAGATGATAATGGTGTTAGACTCGGTCCTGAAGGCGGGTGTCGGAGGTGCAGCCAGGGCCGAGCTCTGCCACCTGCAACCACATCGCTGATTGGTTGATGCTGTGGTTGTTACAGTAAAATTAAGGCTCTAACACCTCTTTCCACCGCTTTCAATGCGGCTTTATTTTACATCTGCTTTTTGGCAAATAAGCTGTTAGCTCATGCTACCCTTCCTGCAAAACTATGACATCAAATTACCAGAAAGTCACAATCTTTTATCCCTAACTTCCAGGAATATCTGGATTTTGCGTTTGCAGCCCGATTGAGACAATAAGAGGTGTTTTTTTCTCTCGACCCCGCCTGCACCTCGAAATCTGAAAGTACTTTCCACTGCATATTCTGCGTCCTCTGTCTCATTAAAAATAATGTAATGCACCTCAGGTTTTCATAGAGCTGGTCTACAGGTGTGAGGTCACCATGGAAACCAGCTTATGGGTACTGCATTGTGTGATATGGTGAACAACATGGAGGAGAATCAAGGTTCACCTGATGAAACGGAGGGGGAAAAAAACTGTTTTGTGCATGTGGGATGAGCACAACAAGCAGAACAAAAACATAAACAACTAAAAGAAAAGGCTAGGTAAACAGAATAATAATTCATTATCTTTAAATAGTGTCACACGTCTTTATTTAATAATACTAAAATAAAAAAGGAAGCCTTCTTCTCTTGGCTTTCTCCGCATCCTCCTCCTGTGCCAACGGCCAAACGCTCACGTGCTTGCTCCTCCATCGCCATGACAACCACCAGCTGGACACACCTTCTCTCAGTGCTACTGAACGTGGACCTGTGAAGGAAGCAGCTTTCACCGCTTTGCTCAGAAGCAACTCGCGCATGTTGGATTCGGATTCAGGGCATCGCTCACCTGAACTTGGGCTAGTGCAAAAAGTTGTCTACTCTGGCAAAAGAGCAGGAACCGGACTGGACCCGAGCCATGAGCTGGACGCACTCGGTGG
Source organism: Pseudomugil gertrudae (assembly GCA_037177535.1). Lineage (NCBI taxonomy): Eukaryota > Metazoa > Chordata > Actinopteri > Atheriniformes > Pseudomugilidae > Pseudomugil > Pseudomugil gertrudae. The sequence goes on from JBAMHV010000010.1 coordinate 4,014,594, forward strand.
CCTGGCCGAGCGCGAGCATCAGCGGAGGCTGTTTCGGCAGGTTTTGGGACTCTGGAGAACAAAGACAACGGAGAGCAGCAGGGACGGGATGTTTGTGTTAATCATCGAGCTCCGTCTCAGATTTTACATCTCATGTCTGTTTTTATTGATGTTTCGTTCAATTAAAAAAATAATCAAACCCTAAAAACAGGATTTAATCAAAGCTGGACCGACTCCTCCTGCAGGATTAGACCGTTTACAACTAACTTAAGAAAATTTGTGTTTGGTGGATTATTTCTTTGTGTCATTGAGCCTCCCTTTGCAATAACTGACACTGCTGCAAAGTCTGTTTATTTCTTTTTTAAACCAAACTTCATTTGTAAGAAAAATACACGTGTGGGATGAGAACAGCTCGCCAGCTCGTCCACAAACAGGCTTTCTATACATTTTATCTACTTCACCTTTATTTTAACAGGGATATAAACTACAAGACTTCTTCAAGCTACATCTCTCTTTGCTACGCTCTTCATCAGTGAGCTGAAAGTTCTGGTTCAGTCCGACACAAGCCGGACTGTGCTGGAGTCCTTACCCAGTATGGCGCTGTTGAGTGCAGAGCAGAGCGATTCTCTCTGCGTTGGGTCTAACTGTTGGCCCACAGGGCAGTTCCACGGGTCTGAATAGGCGAGCAGGCTGAATGCATCCTACACACACACACACACACACACACACACACACACACACACACACACACACACACACACACACACACACACACACAACAGAAACACTGCAGTACTGAACCTTCTCCAGCATTTTTACTTGCATAAGTCTTGGTTATATGGGTGTTGATTGTAAATTGTGTTGCATTTCCCCACCAGTGCAGCTCTTCAGGCTATTTCTCCTTCATCCCTGAATGACCGGAGCCCTGCAGCCAGTGGGCTGTATAAAACTATACAAACTTCTGCACATTGTGCAGCAGGTGTCTGATGAGTCGTGTTTGATGTGTGATGACCGTACCTGCTGAAATGCATCAACAGAAATGAGGTTTCATGAGCGAACAATCTGGCTTTTTACCGGCTACAGAGAAGCAGCTCCTCTGTTACAACATTTCATCTTTAGTTTAACCAGGTGAGTCAATTAAATTCTAAATTATAATGACAACCTGAAAGAAACGTGAAACAAAACAAAACACAGCAGCATACAGATCAAATTATAAATTATACTAGTTTAAACTAAATCTAAAAGAGAAATAAAAAATGCAACTAGGTTCAAACGAGCACAGTAATCACACATTTACACATTCATAAGTACATATTTTAACCTTCTGTCCACGTCTTATGCTTCTGTTTCTATAGTATATGTTGTTTATGTGTTAATTATTGTATTTTACCATTTTTAAGTCTACCTACCTGCAGAGACACCAAAGGTGGAAATGAACCATTAGTTATGATTATGCACATCATAGCATACAGCTAACTGGACCTCATGTGAGGTTTCATGTTTCTGGTTAGTTAAAAGCTCGTCTCACAGCTTATTGATCAGTGTGATAAAAGATGGAGATGAATTAATGCTGGTGCAATTCCTCCCCATTCATTCCCGTTTCATCTCCATCACAAGGCGCCTTTGTTTGGAAGCAGTATTTGCTCAGTGTTTTGTGAGTTTATGCATAAAATCTGACATTTAAAACTCGTGTTTTACTGCATTGAGTCTGCAGCTGTGCAGATAGATTGTGCGTCTCTGCACGACCAAGTATTTCTTCCTCAGCTCAGAGTCAAAGGTAAAACAACTTCTGTATGAGGAGGATGCACATCTGCCCTCTGGTGGCCAAAAATGAGAAGTACAACACAGTGATGCAGCACGTCTTTTTAAAAGCTGACTTTATACAATGTTGTTAGAGAACCTTCATCATCACATCTATTGTTGCATTTACTTTCATATAGATTCATGTCCTGTTGAGTTCAGATTTTAGGCTTTTTCTCATGTCCACTCTGTGTTTGTGTGTTGACTGACTATGAGGATAGAATATGAGTAAAGCTTGAATGAAATCAGATGAGCCATCCTGCAGTACACTCAGACAGTTTGGAATAAATGCCCCCCACCCCCAAAGCCAGCTGAACATAAACCATGCTAGCTAGCATGCTGTTGTTGGCTAGCTTCTTGTCACAATCGCACATGAAACCTCGTTTCTGTTGATGCAGTTCAGCAGGTACGGTTACAATAAATGATGCTTGTTGTAGGAGCAAACAGCTCTGTGGCTCAGTTCTGAAGGCTCAGTCAGATCCTAGCTGACAGAACTCCTCCTGGACTCTGCACGGTGGCCAGTTACCTGCAGCATCTTCTTGTGCGTGGCGTTCTTGCCATACTCGCGGCACAGCTGTTCGTTGAGCGCCTGCAGCTCCCGTCCAAACTGGATCATCTTCTCGGTGGCCGCCTGGTTCCCACCACAAAGCTGCCGACCGTTACTGCATCTCTCCTCTGCGGGTCATGCACAAAAAGAAGAAAAGAGGTACAAAAACAACCAAAGAGCAAAGACATAAAACACAAGCAGCAACTCGAAAAACATTGAATTTAAGCGGTAGATGTGTTGATGCGCACCTGTGACACCGTTACCAATACTGTTGTCATCAGGCTGAAGGATCTCTTCGTGTTTGTACGTGCCGTTCATGATCCGGGCGGAGGAACCCTCAACAACACCGTTGGTGTAGTGCTCGGCTTCAATCTCCATCTCACTGTCACTGTTACACACAAACACGCAGGTTTAAACTTTACTTCATGTATGTGAGAATAAATGTGTGACAGAAAAATCAGGTCAGAAAAACATCACAACGATGTTTTGTTTTGTTTTGGTAATCAGAGTTCTTTATTTATTTTAAATAGATATTTGTTCAACAGAATTTAAATACTTTGCTGGACCCTACGGGAGAGGACAGAAAAAAGATAGAAAGATAACACAGAGGAGACTAAAACACACCAGAAAGGGACACTATACCAGTGTTTCTCTAACTTTTTCAGTCCAAGGACAATTTAACCTTTACAACAAAAATTCATGGACCACCTGACTCTAAACAGCCCCAAAACAATATGCCAATATAAACCATTCACAAGTTTACAACATAGAAGGCCTTTTTTACAATATTTTTATTGTAAAATATCTGTTTTTTCTTTCTTTTAAGTGATCCTGTCCTAAGCCACTGCTCCATAGGGCCAAAATTGGCTCGCCAGCACTTGCTATTAGCCCTCTAGTCAATGTTCATATTTAGAAACCTACAGATCTTGATGAAAAGACATTTCAGAGCTTAATGATGATAATATCTCTTACTTATGTCCATTAAGTCTGTAGCAATTTATCTAGGGTTGTATGGGTATAAACAGCTCACTCATTAAGTTTCTATTAATATCAACTTTTATAATTTGAAGTTTAATCCTTATTGTATTTCGCATTTGTGCAGCATATTTGATTTTAAAGTCAATATTTTCCTCACTTTTATATAGTTTTATTAACTTGGAAAGATCCACCATGAGCCTTTGCACACGCAGCATCAAGCTCTCGGATTTAACACATCCACATGGAGAACCACAGGCAGTGGCGTACAGACAAGAGACGCTTTAAAGCTGCAATGTTTGGCCCCTGGCTCACTGGCTTATTTTCTGTTTGGCCCTTGGAGGCAAAAAGTTTGGGCACCCCTGCTATAGACTATAATCCAACCACAAACTACACCATCGACACACCTGTACAGAAAGCATAAAGGCCTAGCAGGAAGACAAAAATCTGCAAATGCCAGGAGCACCAGAAACAGACAAGCAAAATATATAAGGAAGTAAATACATAAAAAAAAACTATGTTTATTAACTTAAATCTGAAACAAACACAAACATCAGAAATAATGGCCGTTGGTGTATAAACCTAAAGACTGTGTCATCATGCAGAACATACAGGGTGAAAAGGGTTCACAGAAACCCCCTCTTCCATTTCTTCATTTCCTTTTATAGATTTCATTCATATGTCAGCGTATGTTACCATGGTGATTGACCTCAATAAGTGAACCAGCATCATAGTTCAGAAAATCCAGGGTTAACGCTAAAGTTAGCTTGAAAAGAGAAGATCCAGCTTCAGGAAACAAGGATAACTCTAAAGTAAGACCAGCTGGGGAGACTCTGCTCCCACTTGAAGCTACAGAACCAGGAACTTACATCCTCAGTGTTTGACGGCTTTACTGTTATACAGAGACTATATCAAACACTGCTATAAAACCCTTCAGCATAGCGTGTTTATAGCACTCACAATACGTAGAAACACAAACACACAGTGTTCCAAATGATTCTGCATGTTTTTCTGCAGATTGATCCATGCTGCATCCAGCGGCGATGAGAGGCTGATGGGATTCCTACCTGGTTTCCTGGGTGCTGTTGGCACTGTGCGGCTGGCTCTTGGTGGAGTCGGAGGAGTTGGACTCTGAGTAGTTGATGGAAGAAGGGGAAGAGGAGGTGGAGGAGGAGGCGGAGGCAGAGGAGGATGCGCTGGGGTATTTGATGCTGCCGCTGTGGGTCTTTGACTTACTAGGGGGGGTCACACCGTTACTGCAGGTGGGGCTGTCTGCTCCTGGTGGACACAAGAATATAAATCTTATTTTGTTAGGAGTCATTTTTGTTAGTGTGTGTGTGTGTGTGTGTGTGTGTGTGTGTGTGCGTTACCTCCACTGTGCAGGTGTGCGTTGCTGGTGGCGTGGCGGGGGCTGATGCTGGGTGATCCGGGGTAACTGTCCTGGGACTTTGGGGAGCGGACAGTCAAACAGCGAACCTCGCTGTCCGTACCATTCACCATCTCCACAAACTGACGACACCTGGAGGCCAGAGAAGACCCATGTTACTGGGCTTCACTGGGAGGCTACCGCTTTAAATAGCTCCCGCCGGCTTGACAGCCTAAATCCCTACATAGTAACGTACTTCAGCATGAACAGTAGGTTTGGGTTGCGCTCCAACAGGCCTGGATAAAGCTGCTGAGTGGCTTCTATGGCTTCCCCCACCCGTCCTGCCAGCACCAGCTTCTGTATTCCTGTTAATAAAAACAGGAGGCCAGTTACAGATTATCCATAGAGAGTAGCCAACAAGCAGCCGCGGTTATCTAGTACTAACATCTTTAGATCGTCTACTCACTTTGTCTGTTCTTTATAGACATCTGGTCCTCCTGGATCATGGTTTCCGTGGCTCTGGCAAAAGCTGTCGCTGTGGCACAGTAGCCATGGTGCACCAGGTAGCTGGACACCATACTGGACACAAAAACAGCAGCTAGTTAGCCACTTAACACACTTCTTTATGGTTTCTTTCTCATTATATGGATATTAAATAAACATAAAAAATACAGCTTGTCAGTATTTCTGAGTTTATAAAGCGGAATAAACCACAAACTAATAATAACAATAAAAAAACAATAATAATAATAATGATGCTTTTGTAACTCTTGTTTTACTTAATGAAAGTGTAAGCATGTGGTTTTACTTCTGTAGGACAGCCTGCCACTCTCCAAGGCGCTCTCCGATGGGGAAGCGTGCGATCATGCCGTGGATCTTGGCCCGCCATTCACTCATGTAGTCCTCAATGTCGAAGACAAACGGCTGCTGGCCAAAGTTGGCGTCTACTATCTCACCGGGCGTCTGAAGCCCCACAGTGGGATACAAGTTTGGCTGTCGGATTGGAAACATCAACAACATTTTATTAAATGTTTATTAAGATTAGGTTTCATGGTGGTGCAACTATATGCAGCTTACAAAGTCGACACAAAACAATACAGCGAGTGCTAAAAGACCTATCACACATCTGTCTCTAAATTAAGACGCATCAGATGTACAAATGTGGAAAAAATGAGCAACAAAGATGGTAATCTGTGGAATTAATTTGTTACATTTTTAATGAATAATGCATAAACAAGAGCCTCCCTTTGGCTGCATGAGAAGCAGTCTTACAGTGGTTGCATCTGACCTTGTGTCCATACTGCTTACGAGTTGTGATAATGCAGCTAATCATTGCATGCATCTTTCCAGAAAACAATGTGATAGAGGTTTGTGATCAGAGCAGGATGGAGGAAAGCAGCAAACCTCTCATTCAAACAGAGGTTTGATGTGGATGAAGACAAAGCAATTAATGAAAACGCTGCTATTTGAAGACAAAGTCAAGAGGAGTTTTCATTTCCCTGAGTCAGTTGTGTCCTTGGGCAGAAGACTTCCCCCTCTTTGTCTCCACTGTTGGTATTTCTACTGTGTGAATGCGTAACGGTTACTCAGGCCTCTGGCTGACATGTTTCCCTCAGTCTGCCCAGCAGCAGCTGAGGCTACATGTTTAGCTCACCTAGTATGGACAAGGACTGAATGATGGATACAATATAACATGCTTTCAGTAACTTGAAAAGCTTTTTGTAAATCTAATCCGTTGTTGTTGTTATTATTATTATTACCATATAAAAAAACATTAATCAAAAAGGGAAAATGTGTAAAAATTCATACTTTTCCCAGACCCAAATTTCCAGACTTCTCCTTAAAATAGTTTAAATTATTTCACATTTTTGAGTAAATAGATGTTTATCATCCAAATAAATTAAGGCATTAATTGTTTTCATTAATATGAATTTGTACGTCATATGCCACCAAATAGTTTGGACAGTTGTGGTATCCAAGGAAACGGTGCTGTGTACACTTGTTCCTAAGAGAAAAAGGACTCCCGTTCCTCATCCAGCTGTTTTTGCTCGACTGTGGACAGCTGGGACAAAGGAAAAAGGAACAGAGGAAGCCCAAATACACACCTACACTTAAAGTGATGCTTCTGAGCCAAACATCAGCCTAAAGGGAGTCGAAATAAATGATATCTGTGGTCAGTATGCAGTGCATCATGTGTTAACACTGAGAGGACTGCCCTCTGCAGAAAACAGACTTTTCAGGATCCATCTCTCGTGGGATCATGTGACTCGGAGCCCTTTGCTTTATGCTCCTATGTGCTAGTAAATAGAAAAGGGATCCCTCAGGAGGAGACATGAGTAGATCTTGGTGGGTTGCCTCGGTGTTAATGAGTTAGCTTGTTTCCTGTTGTGCAAACGTACCAAAAATGTGATGAGATTTTTCACATCTTTCAGTCAGAATTTATTCCAAACTGTGGCAGTAAATACTTGATTAGCTGCAGAACACTGCAGTATACACCTGTCTTTATTCAGCTGTTCACTAGAAGCTAAATGTGGCTAGTTGAAGCTAATTGGAAGCTAACATGACTCCGTAGACTTTTTGCACAAGTTGGGGGACTTTCCTATAATTCATGTAAATATCTAGTAGTAACAACAAGTAGCAACTAACCTGGTCAACTAAAGTTGTTTGTGAGTGTTGTGCGTTTTGTGGAAAGTTACCGGTTTAGAGCCATTTGTGGTAAAATGTTACACAGTATGTGCTTAAGCTAGAAAACCTGCAACAATGTTGTCAAAGCTGTGTTCAAAATGCCTGAATTTGTCCCAGCTTCTCTAAAATAAAAATGTAACCAAACCTTTTTTATAGACTAGAACAGCTGAAGTAGTTTAGAGATAAAAAAAATCCTGGCGGTTTTAGTTGATTCCTGAGAGAAAAGTCAGGAGAAAAAGTGTCATTCCTCAGGTGAATTTAGTCATTTCATGCCGGCGCTGGATTTCAGATGAATCGATGTCATTGTGACATCAGCTCAAGTGAAACTCGAGCTGTAGTTATGCACACAGAGACGTACTTATCTCAGCCATGTGAGCTGCTGCCCACACAATGATCAAAGCAAAAAGTACACACACACACACACACACACACACCAGTTTGATCACTTTTTTTTTTTACAGAAACATGGATATTTTTCCATTCATTACTTTCCATGTTCCAGACGTTTCCAGACTTTGTATTAAGATTTAAAAACTGATTGAAATCAGTATTACTGTTTTAATTTGTTTTATTGTTTTTCTTTTCAGCCAGCCAGTTTTTACTCAAGTTTTTCATCCATCCATTTTCTACCGCTTAACGGGGTCACGGGGGGGCTGGAGCCAATCCCAGCTCACAATGGGCGAGAGGCGGGGTACACACTGGACAGGTCGCCAGTCCATCACAGGGCCAA
>JBAMHV010000010.1:4061533-4075265 GCA_037177535.1 Pseudomugil gertrudae
TATATATATATACACATATGTATAATGTATATAATGAAAACACTACAAATCCCACAATCCATCGGGCCAGTTACGTCCTTTGCGTGCGTACCCTCGCTGCTGAGAAGACATTGCACCGTGCAATCGTGCAGCCGGCCTCGGCGTTAGCAAGAGGTAAGTTTACATTACTTCTCTAAAGAGCTCTCTCGTACCAAGTAGTGAATGGAAACTTGTACGAAAACAAAAAGCACTTGTTTGGTTTGAAAACTGAAAAAACTTAACAGCTTATAAGTACTTCATTTGACTGCTCTGCCCTGTTTTTGGGTTAATGTTGGGCACGCCTAGGTGGGGTAGCTGCTCCGGGGTTCCAGAGCTGTGCGCGCGGGCCCAAAGGAGGCATCAGCTCGAACAGGAGACAGTGTATTTTTAGCAACCGGTGACAAGGCTGACACCAGACAGTTGGCCTGCCAACGCCTGGGGAAACTATTTCTCTGACCATAACATAAGCTGGCGGGAAGGTAGGCTAGGTTGAATTAGCAAACAAGTCAGCAATGAAGCTAGCAGCGGCTTCTTAGCCAAATAGCTAAACAAGAAGAGCTTTGCCACTTATTAACCTAACTAATTTGTTTCTCCTCTACCCTTTATTCTATTCGAGCTGGTTTCATATGCCCATGATCCATTGCTAATCGCGATTTGGCCTGGCGGGTTAACTGTTAATATTTAGCGCGCTCAGATTGTTCCAGTAACGTCCCTGGAAAGGCTGTGAAGGAGCACGTGACCTGTGCTGTCAGTGTCGCCCCAACAAGACCCGTGACAGGCTGCTCAGCAAAATTCCAACCAGGCCATATGTGTGTTACTCCAGGATTTTTAGGATGTTTTCATTTCCTTTATTGGTTTAAAGAGAGTGTTGTTATAAACTATCATTAGCTGTTGTGTGTCCTTTTTTAAAAAAGTATTTATTAAGCATTAACTACATTACAAGGCTATTCTTGAGTACAATTTCGACCACATAGCAACCTGCTGGTTGTCATTAAAGCAAATTTACCTAAAATAGGCGAACTTAATCTCACACCAATGCTTATTTGAAAGTAGAAACGATATTTAAATGTTGCATTTTCCTCACATTTCTTGGTGCTTAAGAAATTATGTGCATCTCAACCCAAAACATTTGTTGTAATCTTAAACATATTTCAGTAAGGTATACAGCCAATTACAGAGATGGCTAGATTTTATTTTTCAAGCTAAGTTTAAAGGTCAAAACCTAAAATGATTGTTTCCAGCAGGAAAGGGTGCAAGTCATATCTGAATGGAAATGAGCATATTTGTCACCAGACAAATGTGGCTATTTCCAAGTATGTGAGTGAGTTCATGGTGCATAAATCTGTTTGTTTTTACTTAAATGGAGCAAGCTACTTTTTAAATAGTCACCATATTATACCTTTTTAGACAATTTCATATGATTGTCAGAGGGTAAATAACATTGTTTTAAGGTACTTCATCCATAAGCTCTACATAAAAGTTGGACAGAGCCTTTGTGACACCAAGTGTAGGTTCCTGAATATCTAAAGTGAAGCTCAATGGGAAGTTCTCACTATTGCCATCTTGGCAGTGTCATGGTTGAGATCATGCCTGGAAAATACACAGATGGGCAGAGGTAAAGCTGAAAGGCGCGCTGCGAGTGTAGGGATGGATGATTGACATCTGTCAAACTCCAATCTGCCTGTAGGTAAGAGTTAAGCAAGCTAACCAACTAACGTAGGTTGGTGTGCTGAACAGCTGTAAGCGAGCCATTAGCTAGGTTAAATACTGAATATTGTATACCTGTCAATCAAAAGGAAACGCCCATATTTATGTAAAATGTCAAGATTAATAACGTCTAAATCGACATTTCCACGTGTCATTTAAAAAAGTTCGCAGTTATGAAGATAAACTTGAACGTAAAATAGTTTTTGTACCCGGCTGTAATCATGCTTATTTATGCCTTAAGTCTACGGGATTTGCTCTGTTTTGAAGTCAGCCCCTAGTGGAGGAGGAGTGAACTGCAACTTTTGGCACCGTGAAATGACCATTGTAAAATTTTAATGCATTCTCACATAAATTAGTTAGCTGGCTTTGTGAACACAAACGTATGTTATCTTGCGGGTTGTGTCTCAAAAAGTTTGAGAACCACTTGTATAAACAATAGCAGAGCCTCTTTACGTCTCTGGAGGGCACTTAGTTTAAGATTTTGTTTTTGAATTGAAGTAAAATCTAGCTATTAGTTGTCAGCAGGTATCATACAGGTGATGCATTGTGAGCTCTTACCACATCACAGTCCCAAACTTTTAGAAATGACTAGTTAGTGCAAAAGAAAAAGTTAGAGGACAGCTTATTTCCTGTTTCTGACCAGTTCAAATGAAAATAATCTGCTTTGTGGAAACGTTTTCCTGACAAATTCTTCTGTTTTGTATTGCGTCTCCTTCTTTCTACATCTTCTCTGATAGTGGAATATACTTTAGTTTTGTTTGCTCACAGAAAATCCCATGAATGCATTGCCCTTGCAACCATCATCCATATTTATTATTGTTAGAGGGATATGAAAACCTATATTGGTGACACAATGAGGCTGTTGTGTAACAATGTTGTTCTGTTTGCTGGTTCCCATGTTATCTGTCTGACCCATGTCCCTGCTGTCTGTCGCAGGGTGATTCAGGATGGTGGACCAGCCTCTGTGGGAGCAGATAGGATCCAGCTTCGTGCAGCACTATTACCAGATGTTTGACTCTGACAGATCACAACTGGGATCTATATATGTGGGTGTACCTCAGCCCCCCACTCCCCTTGTTATTATGTTCTTAAAAGCAAGGCTTTCCCTGCTGTAAAATGAGTATTTTTACATTTTAGTCCTTTGCTTTGTCTCTGTGGTTTCACTTTCTGTTTCCTGACCACCTAAATGCCAGCTTCTGTAGGAATGATGGTACAGATGTTATAAATGTTGTGACCTTTCTTAGTTTTCTTTTTATTGTGATCAAATGACCTAGCTTTCCAAAAGAGGATGGTGAATTTGTGTATATGATGAACACTCCTGGTTGGAACAATTTAAGCCATTTCATGTGGTTGTCACCTGAAACTCACTCTGTTTATCTGCCACCTCACACAGATCGATACATCATGCCTTACGTGGGAAGGACAGCCGTACCAAGGAAAAATAGCAATTGTCGAGAAACTCACTGTAAGTTTATTGATCATGTGTATTGTTTCAGTGACAGTTTCTTTATCCTTGTAGACAGCGAAGCCAGGAGACCCTTATCTTACTTTCTGTGAATGTTATATGTATGTTTTTTGTCTGTATTTGAGAGATTTTATCTGTAATATCTTCTATTACAGATGAACAGGCTGATTTGTATTATTTCTAAGTTGTATTGCAGCATAAAAATGGATCCATTGTTCCTTACAGGGTTTGTTAATGCCAGCACTTCATCTGAGATCCAAACTTAAAGAATATTTGTGGCTCCATTACATCCGGACATTGAGTCACCTACATGTCCTAAGTGGGGTTTTTTCTCTGTATTTCAGTAATTTATGGAAAATTACTCTGCGATAAGTTTGGAATTGTAACTTGACTTTACAGCAAGCTGTCATGGATGTGTGTCATATAAACACTGTATCAGTGTTTTGCACATCTGAGCTGCAGTGCTGTATCAAAACTATTTAACATGGCGTATCACGTCTCGTGTAGCCTATATGTCTTCAAACTCAAAGTATTTAGAAAAAACTAGTGATTTCTCTGAGTGCCTGTAGAGAGAAACGAACAGCTGCTGTATGAAGATGTTTATCAGGCTGTCATTGAAACTTGTGTGGTGTCTGGAAAACTTCTGCATAGAGGATTTTTATTGTAACTTCAACCTTTTCTGACACGAGTCATAACGCAGTCCTCTCCCCTCGCTCTCTGTGGTGCTGCATCTAAGCTTCAGCTGTCACATGCTGTATGGCCAATCAACAAGGGCTGTAGGTGGGACGTTGTTACAGAGCTCAGAGAGCTGATGCCGGGAGACATAAACTGCTGTGTAAGAGCCAAAGAGCGCATTTTAAAATAAACTTTATCAGCAATCTGTAAGGGGGTGGGGATTGGGGGGGAAACGGCAAATACTGATAATTATTAAATTGCCCAATATCAGGCCATATTATCAGCCATGCCAGTTATTGATCAGTCCTTATATTGCACGTATGTACATTGCGATGATGATGCTCAAATATGTTGTGCGTCTACTGTAAACAATTACTTTATGTGGTCTTAATTAATGCTTTTTGACCATTCTTTGTACAGCACGGTTCCAAAGTCTTAAGCAATACCAGTTTTTATTTTATATCCTGAAGACGTACTATGTTTATGTCTGGCAAACTGTTTGGCATTTTTTTTTGTAGATGGTGCCGAAATAATGGAACCAAGTGCTGCGTATTTGCAACAAACTGCTGATGACATAGTGGCTCAAGATAAAATGTAAAGTTAAATTAGCTGTTATGTCAAAACAAACTGGTTTCTGGTGCGTTTGATGCCTTTTTATACTTATGCATTAGCAATAAATACTGTAAACACCTTGTTAAAATGCAGGTTTTAGTGATTATGCTATACTTTCTCAACTGTTCCATGATATATGAAAATGTTGAAGTTGCCTTTGTTGCTTTTTAATTCCCTCTTCTTCCTCCTCCTTCCTCCTCTTTTCCTTTTTCGTTCTGTACCAGACAACTAAGTAAATGTCAGGAAGATCCTACAAGAACAGCTGAACTTTATTTTGGATTAATCAGTCTCTTTAATTGACAGCAGGTGTGTGCTTTAGTGCGTGAATGCTGTGATTTGGCCATGTGTACGCCCATGCAGCCAGATTTAGTGAGTTGTTGTTGTTTCCAAATGAACTGTGCAGGTTATGTGTCAAATTAAAGGTTGGAAAAAAAAACCTTGTCCTGTTCATCATCATAGTGAACAGACTGATGGTCTGGTTGCCATGTTTATACCTAACACAACATGGCAGTGTTGTTATAGTTTTGGTTATTGATAAGTTACATGTCCATGTTAGATCTGATGAGGGGAAACAATAGAAGAGGGAGTGTAAGAAGAAAGAAGATCTGCCTTACTTGTGCAGAAACCAAAAAACAAATGACTCCTTCTTTAGGAAAGTATGCAGACAATCATCATGAGGGCTTATAAGAAGATTTATTTATTTCCCCAAAGTTTTGTACCTTTTAAACAAAAAGTTACACTCGTATAAAACTAGTCAGACTGAAAATGAATGAAAAAGCCAGCAATGTCAAAATAAAACCTGTCAAATTCCTCCAGAGAAGCTGCAAAGCTGCTTCTTAAGACCATGTTGAAACCTTACTAGTTTGGTTGTGTAGAAGAAAAATAATAACGTGGTGCATCTTCAAGCTTTGATTTTTCACATTGTAATTAGATTAGTGGAGATGATTTGGGTCATGTTTACGCATTTTCACGCAAAGCTCAAAGATTTTTGCTTTGCGTATTTAAAAAAAACAACAGTTTCAACAGAATAATGTCCATCTCTGTGCAGGAAAAACGTAGATTCAGATTCCAGTTTACACACAGGAACATTTTACTCTGCATCCAGTGTTAAGCCTTTGTGGTTTTATTTACCTAAATCTCTGTAATCATGTAAACCAGAGACCAGCATGCAACTAAACCTTTCTGTATTTGGTGTCTTAGTGTTGTGGTGTAAACAGGGCCTGAAGTGGAATCTGAGGTTAATGCTCTTTTTATGTCTGTGTCCCAGAGTCTCCCCTTCACAAAAATAGCGCATAGTATAACAGCGCAAGACCACCAGCCAACTCCAGACAGCTGCATCTTGAGTATGGTTGTAGGACAGCTAAAGGTAGGTTCCTCTTCTGCTTCTTTAAAGCCCCCTAAATATTTGCAGCATACTTTTTCTCTGACACATCTTTCTTGCTCGTGTCTGCAGGCAGATGAAGACCCAATCATGGGTTTCCATCAGAGTTTCATCCTGAAGAACATTAACGATGCATGGGTGTGCACCAATGACATGTTCAGGCTGGCCATTCACAACTTTGGTTAACCCGATTCTCCATGCAGGCGGGCAGGGGCAGCCACGATGACGGGCACTGTGAGATGAAGTCTGGGGGGTGGGGAGGGAGGAGTTGATTGAGAAAAGAGGGGGACACTCATCCCTCCCTCCTGCCATTTCATTTACGCCTGTTTCACAAACAAGCAAAACGCAGGATTCTAGATGTCAATCACCGAACCTCGTCCAGGTGGGGTTTCTAACCAGCCCAGCTAGTAGAACTGCGATGCGTTTCTTCATGGCCGAGAGCCGGCTGACCAATCAGACGCCCCTGTCTGCCACTCTGCTGACCTGCATGATGCTGGGTGCTCCTCATTACAATATCTACACTCAAGCCACCAGAAGGACAAACAGCTGATTGATGCCAATAAGTCATGTTTTGCTCTTTATTCTAACCCATTCTGCTCTACTGTTGACTCTGTTGACCACTGCTGTCAACTCAATTCTGTTAGCACTGTTGTTGACTGGTTTGTAGGTCCATGTTCAGGTTCATTTGGCTTGTCCAGTTCAAACCTAATGTGTTGTAATTTGTGTTTTTAGATGCCACTTGTGTGTTTACTTAGCTTGCCTTAGTGTGTTGAATCCGGTTTGATCTTCCTCTACACAGTTAGCTTAACCATCATCCATTTTTTCCCCAGGTTTTGCTCCTGCAAACCAAAGGTTTATTGAAGACAAAGGTTGATCTTTGATGTATTATTTTCTCTGATCCGGCTTTTTTTTTTTTCTTTTTCTTTCACGTGTTTGGCAGTTAACATGGACTACAGCCACGTTACACAATAAAACTTGGACTTTTTTCTTAATGGTGTGGTGGTCTCCATATCGGTTTCCTGACTCAAGGTTTTTGCTTGTTGCAAATGTATTTAATTGGACAGCAAAAATGGATGCAGTCTACTTTAATGGTGCAAATAAATAGTTTCATAGTTTGTTTATTATAAAATGAAGTGATTTTATTTTGTAGATTTAGATATCCATGTCCAGGTGAGCTTGACACATTTACTGTTAGAGATAATTCCCTGACTCGGACATTAAAAGCTGTGTGATAATACGCTTTGCAGTTTGAGACTAAGACTTCCAGAGAGCCTTCCTTTCCATCATATATTACAAGCAACCGTTTGTTTATTACCACTTCATTATCTCACTTTGCTGAGTCACTGACTTCAAGAGGATTAGGTTTGTTTTGTGGTTCATAAATTCAGTCACTAGAAGGCTACACATGAGGCAGAAACATGTCTGAAGGTGGATTAAATACAACTTGTTAGAATCCTCTAGAAAAGTGTTTCGGTGGAGCTTTTTTATTTTTTGGACGACTTTTCAATACATGTATTAAACTGACACCTTAAAATACAAAGTCAGTGAAAATGTGAGTTTAATTAGTTTGGTAAAACTGAAGGGAATTTTTATAAGATTCATTTACAGTAATTGTGATTCTTTAATAAAAAAAAATTTTGTTTTCACATGAGAAATCTGCAGTGCAGAAGTCGTTTCAGTGATGAAACGAGTTATTTTAGTGCAAACATTTGAAGGCATTCAGTCACCAGGGGACCTCAGTGAGAAGCTATATGTGAGACTTGAAAGGTTTTGCTTCCAGTTGGACATTAGTGCTGCAACATGAATATATTTGCAATAAAGTTTGAATAAATGTATGTAGTTGGGATGTTTTCAGATACTATGAGGCAACCTTATTTATATAATTAGGATTTGTAAATAAATTTTCATGGACATTGTGTACAAAACAAACAATTTTCAAAAGGTTTTTGGGGCCTTCAACCAAGCTAAACAAAAAAAATGTAAACTGGAATTGCATAATAACGTGGTAATATTCATTCATTTATTTTCTATACTGCTTAATCCAATTCTGGGTTGTGGGGTATGTGGTAGTACTCTTTTCTAATGGCTGTTTACCTTCTGGTTGTTGAAGGTTATTTAATTATAATATTATTAAAATTGTTATAAGTCACATTCGCGTTTTAATGTCTCTCTTAAGTTACAAGGAGTAGGTCTTTTGTATGTAGTTTGTGCTTATAAACAGCAGTCATGAAAAAATTCTGTACTGTACACTTAATGTTTGTGACAGGCAAGTTAGGGGGTGCAAAGAATACAATCTAATTATATTTTTTAATATATAAAAATAAAGACATTTAACATTTAACACAGATATGGAATTATGGAGACTGTACATCAATAGAATTTGATGTAGGAACCAATGACCTGACACAGTGACAAGCCGGATCTTACTGCGCGGACTAAACGGAAGTTTAGACGGTTGCTCTGGGTGAATAGTGACAGCATCGTATCAAACAAAACTTGTTTTCTCCCGCTAAACTAACCCAGTTTCCCCTTTCCCTCACCCATGGCGTCCGGTTCTAACATAGATATTGAGGGGGCGACTCAACACCTCCGGGACATCCTCAAACTCGACCGTCCTGGGAACAGCACCGGTAAGTGGAATCGGGAATAAAAAGCGGGTGCGCTGGTTTAGGCCGCGAATGCTAATGGAAGCTAGGTGGCTACATTGATATGTAATGCTGCGGTATGCAACCGTAACGCAGCAAAGTTGGCACAATAGTAGTTTTACAAGCTACTTAAAAAAATGGCATCTCGTTAAAGAACGAAATTAATTTCAGTACTTCATTGTGCTTATATCCACACTTATGTAAACGAGCGAATTAATTTACTTTCTGTCCTGACTGCGTTGTCCTCGGTGTTAGCAGGGTTACAAGCTAGCTAATATCTCAGTCTATTTTCTGGTTAAGAAAATATGTTTCGCCTGCCGCTAAATCTTTAGAAAGGATAACAAAATTGAGTTTAATTAACGTTATTTGTTAAGTGTCTCTTAATAAGAGTTAAAGTAGTGGGTTTGGGCATACGGTGATGCATACGTTCGTGCAAATCATTTCACCTGCTTCGTAATTAGTTTGTCCTCACAAACTGCGTAGAAGAACACTTTCCTTTTCTTTTGGCCACTATAAATATCTCTTCTTATGTTAATTAACGGCGCTTTCAAATGTCAAGGACATCTGTTTCAAGTTACATAACAGTCACTTTGTCCAGTTTGGGGAAGTTGTAAAAGAAATCTCGTACGTGCTGTGCTAAAGTTTAATTGATTTTTGCAAGTAATGTACATTTTATTACATAATGAGCGATGTTATAAGGAAGGTATTATTTGAAATTCTACTTTCAAATTTGTAGGATTATAGTCATAGACGAGGTTAGCAAAATGAGCATAGTTAATATCATTATTATTATTTAGTAAATGAAACAGGACTGCTTACACTGGCTTATACCAGATTAGGAGCTCATTTCCATCACATTACACATAATGGTACAAAGCACATATATAGATAAGGACAAATAGGTACATTTTACATAAAGTTAAACAGTGGTACAAAAACATGAAAAAAAAACATTTCAACATTTTAAGAAGTAAATTATTCCCATTTATTGTTGTTTAACAATCAAAATATTTTATTGTAATGTAATGAGGACAGTGTGAGCTAATGAGATGGTGTGTAACCATGATTACGTTCGATTGAACTGACATGATATTAAAACTAGCTGAAATATTTGGGTTGAGACTCTAAATAGGAGGAAGCTTTACACTATATCCTGCTTTAATGTCTAAAAACGGAATGTATGGATTTAATCCATGTAAATATTTTAAAGCTCATTAAACACATTGTCAAGTTTTTGTTCAAGGAGATTGTTTTTCATTTAAATGTCTGATTGAGCTCAGAAATATAACATTTATATTTTAGTTGTTTTATCTTTTGTTATGAAAGAGAGCGATTGCATAAAATCCGCTGTGATACAGTCTCAGATTCTTTGCTTTCAATGTTTTTTTTCTCAGATGCTCAGTCAATTGACAGTCCAAGGAAGCCATCTTTCAATGGAGAGCTGAACGGGTTACTGGGAGCAGGCCTGCTAGGAAGCACTGATCGGTCAGCCATGTCTGAATCAAGCAGACCCATCTCCACAGACCTTAGCAGTGCTCAGGAGAGTCAGACTATGTGAGTGTATGCTGGAAGTTACTTAATCATTTTACTGTATATCAATGATGAGATAAACTAAATGAATATGGCACATTTTCAGCTACCTGTCTGGAGACGATGGGTCCACCTGCATCCCCATAAACTCCAACCATGTGGAGATCGTGGCGAGTCAAGACTCCAGCATCAACAGCAAGGCACGAGGCAGCAACAAGGTAAGAAACCAAACAATCAGATGGTGAAAACATCCGATGGTAAGAGTGCAAATCAGACAACTGTAAAGATTAAAACGTTGCAGGATGTCCGTAACTTAGTTTCTGAGGTAAACAACTAATGGACTGGATCAGTTACATGTGCATCGTTATAACAGAGAATAACAGAAGTTTATGTCTAGAAAAAAGCTCTTTAATTACTATGACGCTCAGAACCAAACAGTTTACATGTTGGTGAAAGATTATTGATGTTTTTCTTTCTCTCTCGTGTAATGTTTTCAGGTTAAGATTCAGCCTGTTGCCAACTATGACTGGGAGCACAAGTATTATTATGGGAGGCTGATAGCTGTGTCCAACTCCTTCCTGGCTTATGCCATCAGAGGTGAGACTCCCACAAGTACAACCTTGATGCGTAGGGTAAAAGTGTTTTGGATATGTGGGTGGCAGTAGGGCTGGTATCAACCTGTAAACTTCAGAGGGTGAATATTTTTTTATTATCATCAGTTCTGGCATGAATTTCTTGCTTTAGAATAACAATGGCCCATAGCATTCATTCAACGCCAAGACCCAAACATCTGCAATCAAGCAGATCTTCTACAGACCTGTGCAGGTTCTACAGCATTTATGACATAACCAACATGAGTCTATCCTTCTGGGTATCTGTATGTTTTATGTGCTTTAGGATGTAGCCAATTCCAAATCTGTTGCTTTTATTTGTCACATACTAGTTGTAAATGGTACAGGTGCACCTGCTGCAGATCCTTACATGCAACAAACCAGGGGTGCAAATAAAAATATAAATATGAGTATGAATTTGTGCAAATATCAGTGTCTATTGAGGATGCAGATAGCTTTTCATATCCTCTCTGTATGAGCTTTTGGGCAGTGGTAACGTCCCCTTGAAGACAGCAGGGTAAACAGTCTCTTGCAAGGGTGAGTGACTTCTTTAAAGATTGTGTTGGCCTAAGTTGTGCACTGTTATGTGTCCTGTATGTGGTGGTTCTGATGATCCACCAGCTGATCGGACCACCAGAATGTCCAGTTTGGCGCTAATCCTCATCCACATGATGATGCTCACCAGCTGGAGCCTGACCCAGGTGCTATCAGGTCCATCACAGGGCCCATAGTGACATCATTGTAGAATTTAAAGTAGCACTATCTTGCTGACTCATTTGATGGCATCGATTATGCACATTTCTGGAGCTGCTGATGCACAGCAGCATCCTGTGATGCTGAGCAACCACCCTTTGCACCTTTGGCTTCCAGGACACCGCTTGACATTGCAGTTGAACTCTATGAACTGTCACATGCTAGCATATGGATAAAATCACCCAGTGTGACTGACTCTGCAAATAAATGCCAGAAGACTTGATTTGAGAAAAAGGACAGAATGAGTCGAGATAACTGACTTTAGCTGGCTGGAGAGAGCTCTCAGGACACATGCCAGATAGATGCTGGAGTAGCCATCCATGACCCTGAGATGATATGCAAAACCTTTTTCATTTGTCTTTAAAATACAGGTGATGGCATGAGTGCACATAGTTATCAGCTACTGGTCTATCCTGCTGTGTGTCATGTATGTGGAGACAACTGTGAACAGATACACAGAATAGCTGTTTTATTCTATATTATGTGAATTTTGAACTTCTTTCTTTCTTTCATTTTCTTTCATGCTTAATCAAATTCATAGAGCCTAAACCATTAGCAGATGGGAGGCAGGTAGCCAGTTCATTGAAAGAAAAAGTTGGAACATCATCAGGAAAAAAAATAACATTTTGCTGATAAAACATCAAATTTCTCCTCAGTTCTTATGTTGCAGTTAAACTAATGATGTGATCAATGACATTAACTATCAGCTGATCCTGCCCTAACAACTTGCAGTCACATTCCTCCACGGTGGGTTTCCTCCACTAGGAAAAGGATCTTTTGAAGAGCTGCCAAAAATATATAGATTGAATATTTTCCAGTAAATGTTTTAAACAAATAAAACTAGGTGGTGTGGTGTAGGGTGGGAGGCTGTTGCAGGTGGTATCATGTAGTAGATATACAACAAAGTAAACCATCAGGATGAAAAAAAACAGACTGGCAGCCAGAGGCCACAGTGCTACTGTCACTGTGCAGCCTTTAAATGTGATTACATCACATTACATCTAATTTAGTTAAATAATTTACTTGCATCACATCATCTGACCATCATCATTTATAAACCAGTAAAAGGCTGATGATATCTAAATAGCAGTCTTCATCATCTGTCTTCCTCTCATTACTATTTTACCAACCCCATCTGAAAATGCACTCAGTAGTTACATCATGACATGTGATATTGGCTCATTGCTATCAATTACATCAGATTTGGGATCAGGCCAATACATAACGCTAACTAGACGTCAATATTTTGCTCATGTCAGTTTAACTTGTAAAATCTGTGATGTGTTATTTTCAAGCTACTGTAATGAGTTTACCTTTTCTCAGGTAAGACGCTGCCCTATTTTCTACAACACTTCTCTGGGTGCCTGGGCTTGACGTGATGTCATGTTTAAGGGTTGCACTCACTCAACCCAGTAACCCACTCCCCTTCAAATAGTATATACTAAGCAAGATATGTATCTGTAGTTTACCTTCATTCAAGTGAGGTCCTAAGTTACTGAAGGGCTCTGCTGTGAAGGTGGAGACACGTGGCAGACATTGTCTTTTGCCTCTAGCTTGAAACTTTTTGTCATGTGAACCGTCATTTCAGTAAAAACTTGTCTGTATTTCTGGTTATTAAAGTATTTATCTCCTTTGGTAAACGCTCTTCCTTCAGGAACCAACAATCACGCAATGATCCGGGTCCTGAGTCTGGATTTTAATGAGCGCTCCCTCCTGAAGGGATTCACTGGGGCCGTCACAGATCTTGCTTTTGCACATCTCGACTCCTCGCTCCTGGGTTGTGTGGATGAAGCAGGAAACCTGATGGTCTGGCAGCTCACCTTCACCGGCAGCAAGATAATGTATCCTGACATATGGTGGACGCAGAAAGGGAGTGTATGAGAAGATGTTTGGATGGAACAACATTTACCCGCTGTATTTCTGCAGATAACCAGTTTTTTACACAAACATTTCATCCTCACTCCTACGTGGATCCTTCAGGAACAGTTTTTCTTCTTCAGGTTTTCCCTAACCCGACATCTTTCAGAGATCAGATCGTGATTCACGTCCAACGACCAGAAGACACTCCGCTAAACTCCCACCGTCGGCTCATCTGGTGCCCATTCATCCTGGATGACAATGAGGAGAACCAGGATGACATCAGCCAGACATTGGCTCTTCTGCATGAAGACAGGGTATCTTTGTTTTACACAGTATTACATAAAATGTGGGAAATCCACTGACACTCATGCTAAAACTCTAACACTCTGTGTTAGTGTTAACACTCTCTATGCTAACACTCATAATGGACATTTTTTATAAACCGTTCTCAGCGGTGTGTATATTCTGTTGGCCT
>JBAMHV010000010.1:4079126-4103242 GCA_037177535.1 Pseudomugil gertrudae
CCTCCACCACCTCCTCCAGGGTGACAAGTTTAGAGCCGACAGCAGACTCTGCCTTTCTGATCAGTTTCTTCAGTCTGGAGGAGCAAATGAGGACTTCTTGCTTCATTCATTTATTTTCTCAGAAAAACGTGTTAATAATATTTGTAGCTCAGGAGGAAGAGCAGTGAGGAAGGGTGAGCAATCGATTCCAGGCATTTCCTGACTACATGCCGAGGTGTCCTTGCCACCCTGATGTCCCTATCAATGTGTGTGTGTGTGTGTGTGTGTGTGTGTGTGTGTGTGTGTGTGTGTGTGTGTGTGTGTGCCATGTAGTATAAAGCACATTGAGTGGTCAACAAGACTGGAAAAGTGCTGTAAAAGTGCATCTACAATTTAATGTTTTGTAAATGATCGCTCAACATCGTCTCGTTTGAAGCTAAAACACTGTTTCTGTTGTTCAGAGCGTTTTGGTGGAAATTAATAAATTAGTTATCAATAAAATCTGATTTGCTCCTGCTGCTGACAAGTAAACATGTCTGCAGTGGAAAATCTGTCATTATGTTGATGCAGTTCTGTTTGTAATCATCCTTCACCTGAAAACAGTTAATCTAACTAAATCAGATTGTTCTGAGCTTTATTTGGTCCATCACATGAACAACTACTTTGATTATTTATTTATTTTGTAGCGAGTCAGTGAAGGGGCTTTGTCTCCTGATGGGACGGTGTTGGCCACCGCCAGTCATGATGGATACATCAAGTTCTGGCAGATATACATAGAAGGTGGACAGGATAAGCCCAGGTAAGTTTTTTAAATGTCCGTGTTTTCTGTCTCACGTTGTGATTTTTGCCTTAATTTTCCTTTTACACTCTTCTTCAGGTGTCTTCATGAATTGCGCCCTCATGGGGGACGTCCCCTGTCCTGCCTTCTGTTCTGTGATAACCACAAGAGACAGGACCCAGAGTCAGTACTCCTGATAACACTGCATTTGCTTTCATCTGAAGGATGCTGCTTGCTTATTTGGTGTACTCTTCATTTCCACCTCCTTGCTACTTTTTGTTTGTAGGGTTCCTTTCTGGAGATTTCTGATAACCGGAGCGGATCAGAACCAGGAGCTAAAGATGTGGTGTACTGTTTCCTGGACCTGTTTACAAACCATCAGGTGATTGTTTTGGACCATCATTTTTACATTCACTCAGTCCCAGTCCCTATGTGCCATGATCTAAAAACGTAAAGCTTTCTTTAAGCATTTCCAGATCAGTATGTCTGCTGAATTCTGCTCCCTCTTTAATGTAGATTGTTTTTCAGGAACATTTATGAAAGTTGCTAATCAGCAAACCTTTTCTTCTTACAGATTCTCACCAGATTCGTTCAATTCCTCAGCTCTGCCAAGTCTAAAGGCTTGTTTGGATCTTTCTGCTGAGTATTTGATCCTGACCGACGTTCAGAGGAAGGTCAGCACAGTGTTTTTAGCTGTATGGTTTTAAAAATATTCACATGTTTGAACAGCCAATGTGGATTTAAGATGTTCTCTAGACAGTTTTAGATGTAAATTCAGCAATAAACCATAATAATCTGCAGGTGAGAAGGTTGATAGACCAAATAAATGACTTTTCTCATACAAAATGACTCTTTAAATTACCGGTAATTTAACATTTGAGTGTTTTTTGTTTGTTTCATGCTTTTCTCATGTCACCCTGTGCTAGGTTCTCTATGTTATGGAGCTGCGACAGGACTTGATGAAGGGGAAGGCGAGTTTTACAGCTGTGTCAGAGTTCCTGCTCACCCACCCCGTGCTCAGCTTTGGGGTCCGGGACGTCACCCAGAGCCGGCTGCGACACACCGAGGTCCTCCCTGCGGAGGAGGAGAGTGAGAGCATGACAGCAGGTGCTCATGTGCATCCGCCTTCATTGTAAAAGTAGATACTGAATGTAGAGGCTCATTGTTAATAATTGTGTTTTTTTGTCTGCTTTTTCCTCTAGAGAGTACTCAAGGTCCCACAGAATCTAAATCTGGGATTCAGATTAAACTCTACTGCGTTCACACAAAGTAAGTTTCCTTCCAGTTATACAAATGTTGCTTTGAGTGGAGCAAAGTAAACCTTTTACACTATTAATTTGGATTAAAATAAGCTGGTTATAGTGCAAAAATATGATTTTTTTATGTGTGAAAGTTTTTCAGTACTGATAGATGATGCAGGGACTGATCTACTGTAAACCTACAGCAACTGTTGTAAACATAGCAATCTATTTTAATGCCTTTTGTACTTTTCCTACATTTATAATAAAATAAAATTGTATTTATTAGAAAAACACTCAAGTTAAAAAGTAAAAAAAATACATATAATATACTCAATTATGCCAGAAAACAGCCAAAAAACACATCTAAGAATTTAATAAAAATGATCAAATAAAAACTAGTTAAAGTAAAATAAAATAAAGCTCTTTTAAAATGCTCATTTCAATATTAAAACATTTAGTCTGTTATGAAGTTGTCTTTATTTAACCTGCTAAAAACACCAACAAGGTCAGATCATGATTTCTTTTTCAATGCGACTTGGCCAAGAGGTCATGACATCACCAAGAGGTCATGCCATTCACAAGTGGTGATGGCATGACCCATCAAATAATACACATTATAGAAGAGATCTGCTGATAGCTGAATAAAAAATAAACCAAATCAACCAGAATTAAGTGCAGTAGGTAATACAAAACACAGGCACTCCACATGATTCATGTCTATCATAGAAGATGTAACAACACTGCATGAGTAAAGCATGATTCAAGAGTTTTAATCCAGTCTGGAGGATATTCCTGACACATGGGGCAGCTTAGCTGAATGCTCTTCTGCCAGTTTTCCAAACCCTAAAAGTTAATGAGCTCTAATGTCTGAGTCTCATCTTCTGGTCTTCACGTGTGAAAATGGCTCACACTAAGCTGGTTAGAGGTTTTTTTAAATGTGTGTGTGTTTTCAGGAGTTTACAGGATGTCCAGATCTGGTTTCAGCCCAATGTGGGATCCAACTCAGCCGACTTTCTTCCTCACTCCGATTCTCAAGACGGCTTTGGTAAGTTAGCAGTGTGTGGAGAGAAGTCAGCTTTTGTACTGATGCAAAGGCGACTCAACAAACACTTCTATCTCTCTTTTGGATTATTCAAAGTTTGGGTTTTTGTTAATCGTTTCTTTATTTTTAAAGTTTTTTATTCTTTGTGCAAAGTTTAGAAAGTCATACCTCACATCTGCACTGAGTTGTTACTTCATCACATTTGACCATAAAAGACTCTTTACAGCAGCAAAAACATCAACTCGCAAGTTATTTTAAAGTCCAGCAAAAAGTTTGAACATAAATCATGAAAATCTCATTAGTTCATATTGTGTTCAGTAACAATGCACACGTTTATTATGGGTATGGATGTACAGGTTTCCCCGATGACAGGAATGGAGTTAACCAAGTTTATGCATTAATCAAACCGAAAGAGCACACAGTACAATTTCACATCAATCAGAAGATTCAGAGCCTTTCAGGAGCTAAAATGAGGAGTTATGGGTCACTTCTGCCATACAAGCACAACAGTGAGCCCTGTCTAAGCAGCTTTGCCCATTCACAAATAAAACAAACTGGCCTCTTTCCTCACTGGCGTGGACATCTCGCTAAGTCCTCGCATGTCCTGCTGCATCTAGCCAGCTACATCTAATATCAACATCAGGATGACCAGTTTCCCCATGGTTCCTCATTTCAATTCTGTTACATGGAGAAAATATTTGTAGAGCGATTTCTACAAGGATCAGACAACATAAGGGAGAATTCCCTCTCCACTATGTGGTTTGTTAGGCTAATAATGATCATTCCTCTCAAGGTTTATCTACAAATCAAAGTCTGTTCCCAAGTACCAGCAGTTCCAGACTAATAGAACTTCTTCACCATTATTCTTGCTGACTTAATGTTCACTATAAATGAACGATAATGTAACCAAAACAAAGAGTTTAAGATTGAAGGAAAAGATGTGCTTGTCAGCGAAGGAGGCAATTGCTGCCATGATCTCCAGTAGCTCACAGTTTCA
Source organism: Pseudomugil gertrudae (assembly GCA_037177535.1). NCBI lineage: Eukaryota > Metazoa > Chordata > Actinopteri > Atheriniformes > Pseudomugilidae > Pseudomugil > Pseudomugil gertrudae. Next base: position 4,083,164 of record JBAMHV010000010.1, read on the forward strand.
TCTGATCATTGATCCCACAATGTTTGCATGTTTAGATGTGTCATATTGTTTGTATGATTTAGTCTCTTACATCACGTGTTGTGATGCAATACGACGCTCATCCCTTAAACCACACAAGAGGTGAACACGTTAGATTAACAACATGAAGTGAGGCTGACGTACACTTTGTATTGTCTGTTTCCAGCAGGTTTTTCGGACCATCTCACTGACCAGAGCTCTGATAAGGAATCTGGAAGTGGCTCCCAGACTGACCTAAGAAAGATCCCATCACTTCCTGCTCCTTCAGATTTCCTTTCAAACTCTGCCAACGATGGTGGATCAATGCCCAAACTGATGACTCCAGACGCTTTCATGACCCCGAGCACTTCGGTACAGTTTTTTTCCTCGCATTATGTCAATGAATAACACTTCCTTCATGTATTTATTGGTGCTCATAGCAACACAAAGCAGACAGGAGCTAATGGGCAGCGTTTACACTGCAGCTTTATTTCTATACATATTTCACTTTCATGATGTCTGTTCTGTTAAAAGATTACAATGTTTCTCTGACTTTTTTAAAATAAATGTAATAAATCAATTACTAGATGTTATGTTGTCCTTACAGTTTTTACATGCTTATAGATGATGTTTACTCCGTGTGGGTCATGTTTTTCTCTCCATACAGGTACCGGCATCTCCCGGCAGCAGCGCGAGCAGTCTGACTGTTGTGACGGGCATCAGCAGCAATTCTGACTCTACTAACAGGTGAGGTTTTTTGTGGGTAACAAGGGAGAAGACGGTAATATAAGCGTTATTTTATCGGTTTTTATAACCTTGTGTGAGACCAACTTATTCTGTTGTGTTTTTTTTAAATAAAAAATCCCCGTTAAATCAGGAGTTGAGGTGATAAAAATAAGAACATGCTCAGCTATTTTAATAGTCTACTTTTGTGATAACTTGGATCTCTTCACAGAAAGATAATCCGGTGCGAAACAGGATTTATTGTGAAAGATGAAATATTTTGACTACCGGATCAAAAAAATCGTTCCAGAAACAGTCAGTTTAGGAGTAAGTGGAATAAGTAGAGTCTGCATGGTTTAAACTGCGTATCAGTGGGGTCACAAAGATGTAAAAACTGCATATATGTGGATGGTCAACCATCATAATGTGTTAATGATGCATACAACAACAACTAATGGGGCCTGAAATCATTTGGCTTTTACAGGAAGGACGTTGTTGGTAACAAACTAAATGCATTCCTGGAAGGTTTGCCTGAAATCTTCAACCATAACACATACAGAGTAAATTCCTAGCTGGAATAATTTATAGCCTCATGGAGTAAACTTCTTATTTCAGCTGTTTTTAACTTGTGTTGCTGAACTTTTAGACTTTCTTCAATGAAGACGGAGCTACAGATGTTTAAACAATGGAAACAAAACACAAAGTAGATTTTCTTAAGCAGACCACATGTTTATTTGATTATATTCCCAGTACATTTTTATAGTTGCTGATCCCGATCTGTACCCAAACACATGAATTATTTTATGCAGATGTTTCAGCATCAAAAGGTTTGTGCACATGTTGACAACAAGCTGTTGAAGAAGCATTCTTCAACCTGCATCAGGTGTGTTGCAGCAGGGAAACATGTAAAACCTGCAGAACTGACCCGAGAGGTCTGGAATAGGTGATCCCAGAACTAGGGGTACAGTTAAATTTATCAGTTTAGTAAACTATGGAGTTGGACACATAAATACATGATTCTTGTACAGTGATGTGCCAAAAATACACGCCGTTCACTTTTCTTTATAGAAGTAATGGTCAGATCAATCTAATAGTAGCTAACCAACAACACATTTATAGAAATAATGCGTTGTCATGTGCAAGAAATCCTGAGAGAATCAGACTGTTTTGTGTTTGGTCACACATGTAGACACAGCCATGTCTTTCTTTCATTCTGCAGAGCTTTGGAAGATGTGAGTCAGAGTCCCAGCAGAGGAGATAACAGTCTGGGCCTTTCTACTTCTACTAGCAGTCCAAGGACTACTGCTGCTGTGCTGCTGCCTGGACTAGAAAGCCTTCCGGTAAGAGCCAGGACACCCGCATGTCCCTGTCTCATCTGTATTGTCACTCATCTGACTCAGTGTTTCCTTCTCCAGTCTTTGGCTTCACCTAGTGGTCCTCTGGCACTCGACAACCCTCAGGTCCTGGATTCTCCCCTGCTGCCACCTCTGGCCTCTCCGACCAGAGCCCGTTCCCCTGACGTCATCTCCTCAGCCTCTACAGCCATGTCTCAGGACATGCCAGAGATTGCTTCACAGACCCTGCAGCTGCAGCGTGGACTTGTGTCAAACTTGGACTCTTTACCTTTGTCCGCCCTGCAGACGGACAGCATGGCCTCTGCTGCCTCTGCTCTGCACCTGCTAACCTCACCGCGCACTGCTAACAGCAGGTACAAGAAATGAACAGTTAAAAGCATCACTGCCAATCTATTCTATCATAGCTCAACATTTCTTTATAATTCTTTCATTTAATCAGGTTTTATTTTGTTTTTTAAACATTTTATTCCTGGTTAATTTTTATAGTTTCACAGACTTGAACATGACGCACAATCCCGTTTCGTCCCACAGCTTATTGCCTCTTGAACTCGGAGGAGTCGACGTGCCGATAGGCGGGTCAGGCGACTCTGAGTCCAGATTAAGCAACACTCCATCTCTCCTTGAGAACGCATTATCCCAAGAAAACCCCGGTGCAGGAGGGGGCTCCTCAGATGGCAGCGTTGGCCACACAGCATGGCCGGCTGCGCCAGACATCACCAGGGAAACCAGGAACAGTCTCAGAGACAACGGCCTTGGAGAGTGGTCAGTCGCCTCACATATATAAATGCATAAAATCCTGAAGCTTTTCTGAGCTGTTTCCTGATATCAGGCACTTTTAGGGGAAAGCTGGGCTACTTGTGTCAATTAGTTTTATATTATGATCCAAATATGAGAAGCTAGTTTGGAATCAGATTACAGTCAGTTACATGTGTACCATGTGTACCACATCTATACGTGTTTGTGGAAATCTTGAATCGGCTTTTGTTCCTTTAAAAAAAAAACAGTAAGTTTATAGAGCATGCAGTGTTGTTGCAAAAGAGATGCTGGGTATTTAGTTGTCGTATCAGTAAATCTGAAGCTTTGTCCTGTGCATTTATTTGCTGCTGTGATTATTAACACGATGTGTTTGTGCTGCAGTTCAAGAGAGGAGTCGAAGGAAAGGCACTTGAGCTCATCGTATCACCGGCGCTCCTATCACCTAGCACAGAACGACAGTCAGGACGGCGGCGCTGAGCAGAGGTAACACAAACCAGCTCTGAGACTGATGAGATCAGTCCTTTTTGTGAATGTCCACTGGGCATCCACTCCGCCGAGGCTGCACATGTTTAAAGTCTGTTTGTTTTTAGTGACCCTGATGACGAGGTGGCCAGTCTGGCATCGTCTTCTGGAAACTGTGGTTCCCGCTCTTCTCACAGAATACCAGTTAAGGACTGGAAGATGTCCCCGCGAGGCTCACCCAAAGTGAAGCGGAAGAACAGAAAGGATGACAGGTGAGTTCTCCTGTTTTTTTCCTGGGAATTTAGCTAGTTGATTGTTTATGGAGTGACGAGTAAAGCAGTTGAAACATTTTTTACCATGCTGGTGCAGTATTTTGCTGACTGCAATTTTTATGTTCTCATAAAGTAGCAGGATAACGTCTGAGAAAGTATTGAACATCTCGGCTCATTTAGGCTTTGTTCATCATAATTAAATGATAGAACAGCAGTTTCAGCCAAACATCAGTCAATGTAGCTGCTTGGAGATCCTGAACAAATCCATCAAGTTCAGGAAATATTACGTAATACCATAAATTATATTGTATACATTGAGGAGATAGTAGTTGATTAATGTCGGTTTTATAGTGGATTGCACCATTTCAGGTTTACTTTTAATAAAGACTTTGTTTGTTGTGTCTGCAGCGACCCATCTCAGTCCAGACATACGGATCCTGGCCAGGTAGGATTTCTGTAAAATATCACTCCATCTTTTAGGTTTAAAGGGTTTGGTTTGAACACAAACTGGATATAAACTGGGCGTGTTAGTGATGACCTGCAGGAGGAGGAGCTGTTTCTCATCGCATGATGTATTTGATTAGTTATGTAACCTTTTTCAATTTGTCAAATATTTTTAACAACATCCTATTTACAATTTGTGAGATGAAAAGGTCATAATTTAGCATATGTTGATGTGTCATCAGGGGAAATGTCCATCATATGACTTACTTAATTCACAACACTCTTCTTCTCAACTGGAAAAAAGCTTGGAAAAGTCAATTACTTGCTTAAAAATCTTCAGTTCACCATAATTTCTACAGGTTTATTTAGCTTCCACATTAGCAGCTAATGCTAACACAATGCTGCCATGTTTAATGTGGACAAGATGTTTTAAAAATACAGGTTTGTCGCTTGTGTCATTTTGCTTGTACATACTCTGATAAGGGGCTGAAAAATGTAAACAAGAGTTTTCAATGTCTCATTTCTAAAGTAGACATTTCAGATTTGATTATGATTATGTGATCACTCCTAGCTGTTTTTTTAGGACCGTGTAATTGGACTAGAGGAGGCAGGAATCTTCATTCCCCCGTGAGCAAACGTCCTGTGTCTTGCAACACATCTCACACAGATAAAAGTTCTGCACAAGCCCGCTATGATCCACTAGTTTGAGTCAGGGTTGTTGCAGCAGCTAAACTTCCAGGCCAGTAGCTAATGAGCACTGGAGTCTGAGATCCCCGCTCACCGTTCCATTTGCAGTTCAGATGTGTGATAATTAAACGATTACTGATGCATCTTTTTTCCTTATGTTTGGGTTGATTGTCCAGCCTGTGCTTTGGTGGCGTCCTACGTCATTGTTCCCTTTCTGCATTCGGTTCACATGAAGCTAATGGAGCTGCATTAGCAGATGCTCCAGACTTTTCTTTAATCGGCATTAGAGTTTGCTTGTAAATGCAAACACCCTCCCATAGAAGCTGAAGCAGCTCTAGCTTTTAACTGGTCAGCCATCATGTCTGTGCACGCTTCAGATGGTCTGGATGCTGCACCTCTACTGCTTCAAGTGCTGCTGTTTGGTTTACAATTTGTGAGATTTGCTGTTTGGGTCCTTTAACTTGGCTATTAATTAATGACAAAACAATCAGGTTTTCAACATATATCCATCGATCCAGGATCGTCCACATTGCTTTGGATCGTCCAGATTTGTTTGCTGATCATCTCCTCCTGCCATGTTTTGATTGCACCACATGTGTCTAATTTAGGATTTTTTGTGAGATATGCATGTAATTTACCAGAGAAAAATGAGACCTGTGTGAATATGAGCTGTGTTATGGTACACAAGGACAGGTGTAAAAAACAAACTAAATAAAATATGCTAATGGTCACTGACCAAACCTTTTAGTGCCGTTGGATCAAGCTGTGAAGGATTAAAAGCAGTCCATAATCAGGCGGGGACCCTGAAAACCGCTGGAAGGGCCTGCAGGACTGCAAAGCTTTCACCTCCTTCCCCTGGCATGTCCTCTCCTCAGGACTCTGTTGAATTGTTTTCAGCATGGAGGATATTTTGAAATGTCACAGGAAGAAACCACATAGACATAAATGTTAGAAATGATGATGGCTGAATTCCTTCATCTGCTCCAGTTTCTATGTCCGGGTAATATAATGTGGGCTCAAAGTCACGGCTAATGACTCGGCATATTTCCTCTGATGCTCTGCAGTCTCACAAATAGTTGTGGATTTTGACATACAGCACTCGTCCTTTATAGGAGGTGAAATATGAGCTTAGTCCTGGGTCTTGTTATTTCTTTAAACTCTCTAAGGTTACTGGTCAGATTGGGCTGAAACCAGAACCAGGAAGTTTGCGTCATGTGTAAAAGTAAATTCATTTCAGCTCCTTTAATTTCAGCTGTAAACATATCCGCTCTGAAATGTTCCGGTAGGTTTATTGCTCTGACCTCTGATGAATGGAAAGTATCAGAGACACGTTTAACTGAAGTCTGTAAATCTATTCTTCACGTTGTTTTGAGTCTTCTTGGCCAGCCCCCCTGCCCTCTAATTGTTTCTAATATCTTTGTTTTATTTAAGATGAATGAAGGAAAATGTTGCTCATTATTATAGAGTTTCATGTTTGCACCCATCAGTGTAATTAGTTTATTTTTAGCTGCAGATATGTAATGTTGTAATGTTTCGTTACCGATTCCTCTGTTGCTGTAGGTTTTCTCTCTATCTGTCCGCAGTTCGGTGCAGAATCACAGGACGAGCTGCTGATGCTGCTGCGTGCCCAGCAGAGGGAGTTAACTGAGCTATGGGGGCTGATCGAGACCATGCCCAGCACCATCATGACTCAGGTTGAGCACGTCCTGATTAAACATCAGGAACAAGAACGTATCCTTCAGTCGAGACATGCCACGTATTTCCACATATGAAACTTATTTTACTATCTTTTGTGTATTTTATGGACATGACGCCCATATTACAGTGTCTGACAATGTAGTTTTACTCGAGACAGAAATGAAGGTACAGTATGAAGATAGAGGTACAATAGAGAGAGAGGTGGGGGGGTTATATTTATAACTTAACATAATTATGTTTCTAGTAATAGCTCCTGAACAATAAAATATTTAAAATTAACAACATGCCAACAAAGGTAATAAACAACAGAACGACTCCTCATGCTGCGACCATACGTTTATGTTCCAGTGTTGAGCTCCACATGCAGACACACGTGCTGACAACTGGTTCCAGTGTTTGCTCGTGTGAAACCCATTCCCCCTCAAATGATCAGAATTCCTTCAGATTGTGAAAACTTTGTAGGACACTGGGTAGTACATTTTTATTATAGACATAATTTATAAGATCATCGTGTTTAACTGATTGATTAAAGGAACAGGTTACATGTGGGTTTGAGAAACCAACCATTTTAATGATCTGTCATGTGACTTGAAAATGACGTGTCTTAACAGTGAGCTTTGATCATCCTCTTCTTTTTGTGCCTTGACTCATTGCGACCTCAGACCACAGAATGGAGCGAATCCTGGCAGAGAGTCAGAATCACCAGCAGCAGCTCAGCGCAGCACTCACCAACAGACTGGACAAAGTGCTGCGAGAGGAGATGAAGAAGACGGTTCCACAAAGTAAGAACACACAGCTCACTGTGCTGTTCACATCGGAATACATCCTGATTGATACGAAGTGTGAAATTGATTTGTTTCGATCAGGGTATCAAGCTTCGGTCCTTGAGAAGCACTCTCCTGCAGGATTCCCATGTTTTCTGCTCCAACACACCTGATTCAAATTGGGTTATTGTAGTAAACTTTGTAGGTCTGTGGGGTGTGTTGGAGCATGGAAACAGTGATGTGAACATGCAGAACGTATGTTGCCTGCCCTGGCTTGGCCTCATACTAGGCAGTGGGGAAAAAACCAACTAATAGCTCAGGACGTTTATAGTTTCAGACTTTTCCTCTTTGACCAGCTGAACCATTGGCTGAAGGGAAAAGATTGTTTTTCCTGTGAACAGAGAGGCTTTTCTGGACACCAATAAATTAATTGCATCATGCGATGCGTATAGCTCTGCACTAACCGTATCGGAGCGTTTTCTGATGGCCTCTACAACTGAAGAGGCCCAGAAATGTCATGATGTAGTTCAACTGTATGGGACAATTTTGTGGGCAAGACGAGAGCACATTTTAAGATGGAAACGCATACAATAGTGAACCGAACGGCTCAGTGGAAACGGGGCTGTTGCAAACATGCACAACAGCAACTCTTTAGGACACTCCTGGTTTACGTGACCTCAAGTAGTGACCTGGAGAAACATGTTTTATTTATACATCAGGATCTGGGTTACAAAGCACTAATGTGTCAACTTCTGTATGTTTAATATCCTTTTTTTCTTTCACTTTTATTCAAGATTTTTATTTCTACAAAGCAAAAATCTGCATCATACATACAACATAAAACAGGGTCATGTATCCTGAGTATAAACCGTCCACTTAGAGAGGCTGGAAGTTCAGATATGTTATAAACTAAGCAAGGTGACATAGACCAGGAAATGGCCCTTTAGCCCCTTATTCTGGCCAGCAGGTCATCAGGGTTTCCGCGGGTTGAATATGTGGCTGATTTTCAGTGCAGTTCACAAAAATGTAGCATTTTCTGTATAAACGCATTTCATTGACCAAATGAATCTGCCGAGTTTTTTTTCCAGGCGTCGCCATCTTTCTTCCAGATGATGGTGGTATCGAGTCATTTTACTCTTCAGATATTTTTTGCACACCAGGAGAGCTCAAGTCCGGTCCTCGAAATCTACCAACCTGCAACATTTAGCTTCAGCCCTTCTTTAACACAGCTGAATCAAATAAAACTGCGGCGGCCTCATCACCGGCTCATCACCGGCTCGGCTCATCACCGGCTCATCACCGGCTCATCACCGGCTCATCACCGGCTCATCACCGGCTCATCACCGGCTCATCACCGGCTCATCACCGGGCCGCTGCAGGACTGGATGACATGCAGAAACGGGAATTCAGCCATTTGATTCAGCTGTGTTGAAGAAGGGATGCGTCTAAAAGTTGAAGGATGGTAGATGATCGAACTTGAGCACCTCAGTTAGACACTGCTGTTTACCTCTTTTTTTCTTTTTTTAAGGAGTACTGGACTATTTTTCTTTTTAAGATGCTTTGATTACTTTTTCATTTATTTTATTTATAAAATAAATTAAAGTATTTTCAGAAAAAATATGATCTTTTAGTATTTTAAAGGAGTTTTTAAATGAAAGCATGGATAATATTACTGTTAAAATGGAAGTATTTGCATGTTGAATACAAACCTGTTAAATTCTTTTATTTTATACAGTCAAACTATAAGTTAATACAACTTTTAGCATCTTTTCTGTTATCAAACACAAGTATGCATAAAAAGCAACTAAAACATCTGTAAACCTTCTTTAATATAGTCTGTTTTTTATTTTTGCTTGTTTTTAACTTTAAAGTTACTCTGGGTAACTTTTTTCATGTATGTGCTCTGCTGCTGTCCACATAAAGGTGTTTAACTGCACACAGGACCTGCCAGATGTTGTGTTTTAGTAAGAATCTGGTAGAACGGAGTATATCACAATACCGGGGCCATAATGTGATGTAGTGTAAGATATTCACTATTAGTCATCTGGATGATACACTTGCCAATTCAGTAATTATTTGTAAATATCACAAAACTCTTATGTTTTATAATATTAAATGACAGGGAAGTGTGGTTGCACTGCCGCCCAGATACCATAGGGACATGGACTGGTCCGTCTCCTGTCCAGGCAGCAAACAGATAGCAGGAAGCGAGTAGCTAGCACTGCAGCTGCTGTTACAGATTCAGGAGATTTGCTCGTCTGGTTTGAAGCAGTTTGGTCTGACATCGACAGACCAGACCTGGGCCAGACTTACTCCACATCTAAGTTGCTTAAAGCCAAATTTAAATCTAATATTTATACTACAGATGTGTGGCAGCATTTCAGTTATGTTTCAGGTGAGAAGAGAGGGATATCCGGGAATATTAACATAACTGTTCAGGAGATTGCATGTAAAAATGTAAATGCAATATTAAAACTGTGTGTGTTTTATTCATGTCTCCACGTAATCAAAGATAGTGGAGATAAATTTGTTTAGTTGCTTGAATTAGTGGACAGTGAATGAAACATAAAGGAGCGATGGAGTGAAATAAAGCATCAATGTGGAAAAAGATGTATTAAATCCTGGTAATTGTTAAATATTCGTATTGTAGCATTGTGAATTGAATTGTCAGGGATCTTAGATTACTTCCTGTTTCAGTTTATTCTGTAGTTTAGGTTTGTATTTTGAGCAAATAAAGCATAAGAATATTTTAAAGGTTTAATATTTAATTTTACTTGTTACATAATTTGACATCTGCTTGGCATCTTTAACTTTTGTTTTGCCACTTTTAAACAATTGCAGCGAGTGCGTGCATGCCAGGCGGTGCATCAATAAATAATTTTTATTTAATGCTGAAGATCGTCCAGGCGTAAGTAAAGTTAAAAATAGGCCCGACCACGGAGGTGAGTCGGACTGAGACGGAGATGTTTCCGTTCCTCGCCTCTCCTGCCCCTTAACTCTACAATGTTGGGTTTTTCCTCACCCTCCAGCCTTCCACCCTCACTCACCTAATTATAAAACATGTAGCACTAATCTCTCTTGCTAATTCTTTTTCTTCTCCAGCTATTTCTAAGAGTTTGGAGCCGGTGACGGGTCAGCTGAATAACACAATCGCTGCTAAACTGACTGCTGTGGAGGTCACCCTGAAAGACAATATGACCAAAGTGGTCAAATCCAAGGTTTTTATTTGTTTTTATCTCACAGATGAATAAAGTTAAACCATTCTGCTTTATTGCACGTGCCTTACACAAGCTTGCCTCTGCTTCCTGTTGCTTAGAACACAACCGATGCAATCGGTCGAGCAGCAGCTGAAGCCCTTCAGGGACCCATCCATGCAGCATATAAGGACACTTTCCAGAGCATCGTGCTGCCTATGTTTGAAAGAGGCTGCCAGTCCATGTTTCAGCAAATCAACGACAGCTTCAAACAAGGCACACAAGAATGTAAGTCTTTTTTATATAAAAGTCCACAAACATACTGAGAAGTCTGCACAAAAGCCCTTTGTTTTTATTGTGTCTTATAGTTCAGCATTCTTAACAGGCTTTTTGAAGGATTTCGATTTTTTTACTTGGGTATTTGCTGCTTTTTCTCTTATTTTCTTCCTTGTTCATGACTCTTTATTGTTGCACTAAAGCCTCTAAAAACTGACGCCTGAATCCTTGAACCATTTAAGATGAACTAGTGTTGTATTTACACATATCAGACACCTTAGCAAAAATGAGTTTAAAATTATATATTTAATACTTTATTAAAGCAGCCTGTTGAAGAGGCAAGTTAAAACAATATTTTAGCAGCAAAATGTTGATTCCCTAAGAGCTGTGAGCAAACAGGGGCAATCTCAGCATGGTGGGCTGCGTTCCTCTATATATGTGAAGAAACTAGGCAAGTGAAGGATAGAGGAAGTGTCAGGAATATAGAACAGTCTACCAGTGATGGGTTTAAAAGTGATATCTACAATAAAAGAGCAATTGATCTGGACCTTTTAATTGATCCATCTACTGTTGGCTAAAGCTTGAGTGACAAATCTTCCTCAGAGTCCAGACCTTAACTTTATGTTGTGGTGTGGGATCATCTGGACAGAGAATCCAGCAAAAGGCAGAAAGGTCTAAAGAAGAGCTTTGAAAAGTCCTTCAAGAAGCCTGGAGTAATACGTCTGGACACTCCTCAAAGAAAACAAAATAAAGCTGCTCTCTGCTCCCTTTGAATATTTAAACAGTTACATCTGTGTCAAGCTTTGGCTAATGGTACTTCCTGCATAATCCCACGCATGCTCCAGATTGGCATGCTTAGAAATGCACCAACTAGCAGGCTAAGTCTATTTCAGAGAGGAGCAAACACGGTGATGATGAAGATTGTGAAAGTGGACATTATATCATCCAAACATATAGAAAGAAGAAGCAGATACTAGATGGTGTGGCAATAAATAGAAATGAGCTTCTTCTTATTTCTATCCCTTTACTTTGGTCACACATGAGTTTTGCTGCACAGCACTGCCCCTGTGTTTGCTGTTGGTACGACTCCATCCACATGCGTGTGGATGAAAGAGGCTTCAGCTATACTCACACTACAGGAGACTCTGACTTTATCGCACATATATGATCCATATTGCTTCTTCAAGCCTGAAGTTGTTACATTATAATGTGAACAACCACATCAAAAATAATCCCAGTAAAACACATGAAGTGATCATGAAGAACTGCAGTGTTAACGTGGCCAAACCTGCTCAGTGGCTCACATGATGCCCTCCATCTGTTATTTGTGACCTGTAAAATAGGTCAGTCTTCACAGGGAAGTTTAGTTATGCAACAACTTTGAATTACATTTTCACCTTGGTTTTATCATCATTTCCCCCAAAACTCTGCTTTTCCAGTTCTCTTAGTTTATTTCCTGGAAGTTTAGCTTGTCCGAACACAAACTGTTTCATTGAGGTGATACTGACGAGAGTCATGGGACACTATGCTGTACGCTGGTGCAGAGGAATCCAAGCATCATGTTCTGTCTGGTTTCCTCCATTACATGTAGGATTATTAAATCTTCCCGCAACCCTGAATGTCCCAGATAACTTTCATTGACAGTGTTTCCTTGTATTTTGGGATGTTTAGATTTTCATTTTGGATATCAAGCAGCTTGAGAAAAACTTGTACAGCTTCTGTATCGATGGCTTATTAGACAGAGGTGTGGATTTACTGGCAGCTTTGTTCCTATCTTTAATGATAGGATGCTATCAATAATGACGCTAAAGCTAATAAGCTGCAGCAAATGAACAGTAAATAAAAGAGCCTCTGTGGTCCCAGGTTCCTATTTCAATTTAATCCATGATCATCATCAGTTTGACTCATTGGCTGCATTAGCATCTGCATTAGCATCTGCATTAGCATGTAGCTAATTCACCCATCGTGATTATTTCATAATACTTTGATGGCAGGTGTTTCTGATGATCATGATCACTTTTTATGATTACATGTAGCTTGGTTAGACTCTGAGATGTCCTTCCTTTTCTGTTTCTGTAAGCATCTATGAACATTTGAGCATCGAATGCATCGATGTGGGCATGTTTTTGTTCTCAGCTGTGTGAACAGAAAGAGTTGATTGGATTGATTTTCTGAAAAAGTTGATTATCATCAATGATTAAACATTGTTGTGTGTTTTAATATAACACTTGTGTTTTAAAGACACCAAAGTCAGCACCATTTGTAAATCTTTTCTCGTATATGGTTGTCTTCACACACACCCACCATTAGAACAGCAGTAAAGTGACATCACAACATGTGTTTGAAGAAAAAATTAGACTAACTTCTGTGAATTTCTGCAGAAACTCTTGAGTTCACTAGTTAAGGGTTCCAACGAGTATAGAAAGATTTATTTAAAGTGATGCCAGGACATGTCACTGTTGGAAAATCAGACCAGTTTCCAGCTGGTTATTAATAGAACTGGCTCTTGCAACAGCACTGAAACCACATTGATACATGACATAAACATGGCTGTATCAATGGTAGATGCTTGGTGTGGTTATTTAAAGGGAAAATATAACATTTAAGCCCTATTTTCAGCAGCAAACATTCACTCACTGACCACTTTGCTGACACTGTGTTGGACCCTCTTTTCCCTTCAGAACTACCCTCATTGTTTTGGTGTCACAGATTCAGCAAGGTGTAAATATTCCTGAAATTTGCTCTATTTTGGCACAACAGCATGATTAGAATAATAAATTGCTTAATAGCAGCTGTATTGGATTTAAATCCAGTGGCTGTGGAGACCATTGGAGCACAGTGGACTCATCATGGTCTAGAAAAATCTGTCACAGGTGAGATGTTTCTGTTTGACAAGCTGCAGATAAAAAAAATCATACACAAAAGCATCAAAACAACAACAATAAAACCAGATTTATGTTAAACTGTTCCATGCTGACAGCAGTAGGAAGTAAATATGCTTTAGAGTTATTTTTCATGGATAGTGGGACATTGTAGTGGTGACCTGATGGTAGGATGGGTACACGGGTGTGTGGGGGTCTTTGGTAACAGTTTAGGCTTTTCTAGTAACTGCTTCAGTACGGATGTCTGTAAGTGGGGTATGGGGGGGGGGGGGATCTGATTGTTTAGCTGGTCTACAAATCACTTTCCACTCCTGGGTAAAGAATGCTGGGTAACCAGCATTGCTGACATTGAAAGACCTGAGCTTTCTCAGCAGGGGAAAACTCTGCTGTAGATGGAAGTGATATGTTAGCTGGAGCTCAGACCTGAGTCAATTTCAGTCCCCAAGTATTTAAAAGACTGCTCCACCGACTGACCATTAATGATGAGGGGCTGGAAAACGGGGGACTTTTGTGAGTCCACAGTTACCAAACAGCACAGATCATTAGATTTTGTGGTGTTAAGCACAAGGGAGCTTTTTTGAAAGGTGCTAACTAGTGTGCTCACTGTGTGATGGTAGTCAGACAGCACATTTGTATTTATCACTTGAGTCACCAAAGCGTCATCTTTAGCCATCATCTGTATGCTTGAGAAGTACCATTTCTTTAATAACACAAGAAAGGTTTGTAGTGTAGACGGAGAAGAGAATATGAGATAAAATACCCCCTAGGGGGGAAACGCTGTTTGGTATATTTAAAACCAGTAATCAGCACTTGATGTGACCTCTCCTGCAGAAAGCTGTTAAGTAGTTGGAGATGGTTTGAGCATAGTGACATGTTTTCGAACACTGTGGTCATAAAGGGCTGGACATGGTCAGAAACCATATTCAGGTAGGCTGTGGTGGTCAAACCGTGAAGCACCAAGTCAGGATGGATCCATGCTTTCATGTTGTTTCCAGGCCAGCAAATTCTCATCCTACCATGTGAATGTGGAGCTGAAATGGAGACTCATCAGACCAGACATCATGTTTCCATCTTTTATTGTCCAGTTTTAATGAGTGTGTGTGAATTGTAGCCTCAGTGTCCTGTTCTTGTCTGACCGGAGCAGCACCTGCCGGTCTGCTGCTGCTGTCGGACATCGGCTTCAAGGCTGGACGTGTTCAGAGATGCTACTCCAGTACTTAAAACTGGTGGTTATTTTACTTGCTGTGATCTTTCTACCATCTCCACCCAATCTGTCCATTCTCCTCTGAACCCTGACATGCTCATCGTCTGACCTTAAAGACAGTTATGTGTGTGAGAATCCCAGTAAAGCAGCAGTTTCTGAAGCAACATGCCACATTCAAAGCCCCTTAAATCACCCTTTCTTCTCATTTTGATGCTCAGTTTGCACTTCAGTAAGTCATCTTTGCGATGAGTTGATGGCACACGATTGGCTGTGTTAACATGAATTTGTACCTGATGAAGAGACCAGTGAGTGCATATGAGTATAAAAGTGAACTTTCCAGAACTTCCATTGTTTCTCAGGCAATAAGTGTTTGTGTTTGCAAGTCTGAGTTTACACCAAACTCTGAGGTTTTATTAGACTCCATGTTTGTTGTGAAGATTCATGAGCTGTGTGAAAGGCGGCACCTGAGGTTCCACTTTTGGTTTTGGCCATTTGTTTTGGTCTGAACTGCTCGTGTTTAAGCACAGCATACAGTGGGGAAATTATAAAGGAATTATAAATTACCCCTGTAAGCTCTCATTTATTAACATCTCGCTTGTGCAATATTTTGTTTACTACAAAATGCACAAAGAACCATTAGTTTCATCTCATCTGCATATATTACTAGCAAATAGCTTATTCCTCACAAGTTGTACTGATACAAATGTTTTACTTGGATTTGCTTGTAGCTTCTGTTTTAATCATTTATAAAGCGGCTAAAGCCATAATTTACTCTTTCTTGTTGATGTTTTATGTTGGAATGCATTAACACAAGTTTACTATGTGTCAACCATTTATCAGATGTTGTATGAAATGCTTTTTATTGAAGAACATGATGATTTTAATCCCGCCGAGTCATTTCACTCTGTTACTGAGGAAAAACAATACTCAGAGGAGCTTTGACTGAGCTCGGCTGACTTTTCTCCTCACAGACATCCAGCAGCTCGAGACTCACATGAAGAACAGGAAGCAGAGAGAGCAGGAGACCCAGGACCCGATGATAGCGCAGCTCCAGCAGATGATCGACGGCTTCCAAAGCTCCACCGATCAGCTGGCCAACAACATCACAGCTACCGTCCGGGCGGAGGTCCAGCAGCAGATGCAGATGATGGTTGGAAAGTATGTACCCAAGTCGTCCCTCACTGGTTGTTCTGGTTTCTGAAGCTCAAATCTTAATGATTGTGTTTTTGTGTTAGTGCAGCCCCTGTAAATTGGTTTCATGCACACTTTAACCCTTAAAACTGTAATTAATCTGTTGCTATTTTACTGAGAAGCTGTTGATATTTTAGTGCGTATAAATTGGGGCTGGCAAAGGTGCTAAAAGACGCCATTTTTAAAGCAGTCCCGTTCTCGATTGATTTATTTTAACACATCGATCGTCATTCTTTCCTCTCATGGACACTTTGGGTTTTGGGTATGCGTATCAGCAGATGTCTGTACCACCTGCACAGCCTTCATTCACTGCCTTTTGAGCAGGTGCATAATGGATTAGAGAGTAAAAACAAGTGAAGCTTAATCCTGAGGCTAATGTAAGAACTTGAATTTGATCAGGTCTCTTGCTCCCCATGCAATTAATTTTATGTTCTCAAGAGTTTATAGATTGTCGGGGCAGAGCAGAGAGGAAATAGCCGGCCAACTAGACCTTTAAAATAAGTGTGTCAGTCTTTATTTCAGTAAATCAAATAAACTGAGTGATAATGAAGGGATTTAACATGATCCACCTTGATAGGACTTTACAGTGATTGTAATGAATGTAATCTGAAGGATAAGTTCCCGGTTTGCTTCTCTTCAGTCTGCAGGAGTCCATTCTTAGTCATGTGCAGCGGATTGTTAAAGGAGAGGTGAGTCTGGCGATGAAGGAGCAGCAGGCCGCGGTCACCTCCAGCATCATGCAGGCGATGCGCTCAGCAGCAGGAACTCCTGTCCCTACCGCACACCTGGACTATCAGACGCAGCAGGCCAACATCCTGCAGCTCCTCCAGCAAGGCCAGCTCAACCAGGCTTTCCAGCAGGTAACACGGTGACATGCAGCCAAGTGCGAATACCTCACTGCAGCTTCTAACCGCTAATGAATAAACCGGCACTGACGCAGTCGCACTCGGTTCCTTTGTATACTGAAGGTCCACCAGCTGAATAATTGTTTGGTTTAGCTTTATTTATTCATGTCTCTTGACATTGTTGTGCATGTAAAATGTTGAGGTAAACTATTTTTAAAATACATTTTTTTGGAAAAGCTTTACACTAACTGCAGAATTGATCAGAATAAAAGCCTCTGCTTCCTCCACAGGCGCTGTCAGCGACAGATCTCAACCTGGTCTTGTATGTGTGTGAGACCATCGACTCACAGCAGGTGTTTGGTCAGCACGCGTGTCCTCTCAGCCAGCCCGTGCTGCTGTCGCTCATCCAGCAGCTTGCCTCCAACCTCACAACCCGCTCTGAACTGAAAATCAGGTGAGAACACCAAGATGTTGCTTTGTAGGTGATCAGAGGAAAACATTTCCATTGTTTTCAAATGGTCACCCTGACATTGGGGTCCGTTAACTCATTGCTTTAATTCATGAGATATATGAATATGAGACATGTTTCTGGGAACAACCTGGGCTTCATGTGTCCTATGAAGTCCTTTATGACTTCTCACAATGTTTGTGTGTCTTCTGCAGACCCATCAGGACATTTATTTACTCATCCTGAATGGAGATCCCTCTGCACCGTTTAATGTAACCTGATTGTAGGACAGAATTCATTAATACATCAGAATTTGTCTTTTAATGATTTCTCTGAAATGTTTTTTACAGCACAAATGCACTTCTAATCAGTTCCAGTGATTTTGGTTTTTGCAGGAAACATTAAACTTATGTATTTAAAAGATGTAAAAATGATCCAAAAATACTTTGTAAATGTATTTAGGAGGAGTCATTTGTATTAATGTTTTAAGTTGATGTGACGGTAAACCAGTGACCACCAGTTCAGTTTAGTGGTCCTTGACTGGAGACTCCTGTCGCACCTGCCGGATGGCGAACGGTGTATGTGCAGGATAAGCAGCTAAAGTTAAAGTAGCCCAATTATTCACATTTCAGACTCATTTATTTTAATATGCGAGTCCACAAGAGCAGGAATTAATCAAGCATCTTTCACAAACCCCTTTATTTATTCTATATTGATCCTCGCTGTAAGCCCTCAGATCAGCCTGTGCCAGCAACGAGCACTAGAATGTTCCATCATAAGCCCCGCCTCCTCCAAAAGCGGCCTGTCTCTGATTGGACAACTGCCGGGAGTAGCATCACTAAAATGTCATAGAAGAAAAACTTGAGTGAAAAACTCCAATGTGCATTTAGAACATTAAATATGGCACCTGGTCAACACAATAACACTTTAATAAGCTCAGAATAGTCCACCTATATAACTCTCATTAGAAACACTTATAGTGTTGAAATACTGCAACACCCACTCACCCATCCATTCCTTTATCCATCCATTCATTCATCCATCCTTTCATTCATTCATCCATCCATCTATCTTAAGCAGAACAATCCAGACCTTCTTTCCAGTCACTGCTTTAAGCTCATGGAGATCCTGAGGCAATCTCAGATGAGCTGAGAGACATTGTCCCCCCTCAGCTTTCTGAACCAGATGCCAGCTGTTCTACTCTGAACTCCTTTTGAATAACCAAGCTTCTCACCGTATCTCTAAGATAGAGTCCTGCCCCCTGCAGAGGAAAGCCACTTCATCAAATCAAGAACTTTTCCTTTTGGCTCAGCTCCTCCTTCATCACCACAGACTGATGCAGAGTCCACATCACTGCATTCGCTGCACCAGTTTGTCTGCTCACCTTACTTTCCATCTTTTCTCACTCACAATACAACCTGAGATACTTGAACACCAATATTGAAACAGCATGGGGGAAAAAAGCAAAGAGGTGTATGTATGTGTGTTAATGCGAGCAGCAGAGAGCAGAACTGACGTGGGGCTATCATCATCACAAGCTGACACCTGTGCCTGACCCTCTCACTGCTCTGTGTTCCATGATTTCCATTAATGCAACCACTTGCAAGAAATCTTCTGGTTACTTGCAGGCATTTGTTTGTTTACACATATCAGGCACTGTCACAAACTAAAACATTAAAGGTTGTTGTCTAAAGCAGCATTTTTAGGGAACTATATGTAATAAAGGACTGAATGATATTATCATTGACAGTGTCCTTCCTACTTTAAAACAACCAGAGAATTGTTCATTATTCACCAACTGCTGTGGGTCTAAGCAGTAGTGAAGCACTGACCCCGTCAAACCACTCTGTCCAGAGATCTCACAACATCCATGTCTTCCTGTGTCCCTGCTTCTGTTTGATCTTTTATTCGGTAGAAGTTCCTATGTGTCCCGTCAGAAGTCTTCTCCTTATGTTCCCTTCTCTTTCTTCTTTGTATCCCATCTACTCTTCTTCCCCCCTCAGTCCCCTTACATCATTCCTCTTGTTGCATGTTGCAGACACTGACCCAGCAGGGTTAACCAAACCAAGATGAGAATAAAACTTATATAGTAAATCATAATCACATCAAAGATAACAGTTTTATCAGGTTATAATCATGGACCGTTTATAAAAAGCTTCAGTGACATCACCCCGAGGTTAGCTGTGTTTGTCAGGTATCCTGTATCCACTGGCAAGAAGACACAATTAATTTAGCCAAATTTTAAAATGAAGTAATGTCTGAACAGATAAATAATCCACCTCCCTCACAGTTGTCATGAGGTAAAGTTGACCAGTTAAATCTAAAATGTTTTAGTACCAGGCTGTAAACATGTTTATTTCTGCTGTAAATTGGAGATTTTCTTTGTTTAGAGCCACTAGTAGATGAACTGCAGTCTTTGTTCCCTTTTACCCGCCAGAGGTTGTTGCTTGGTTCTAATGATTCCTGTCGATCAGCAGCTTTTAAATACACACGTGTTATTTACCACAATCCCACAACTAAACACACTGGTTCATGTTGGGGTTTGTTTATAAAAGTGCTTTAACATTTATATCTTAAAAATTATATTTAATAAAAGTATCATTTTTATGTTACTTTTAGTAATAATTATATTTTATAAAAATGATTTGTATTTAATTTTTTTATATTTAATTTAATTCAGCTTTATTTGTATAGCACTACTTCATGCAGTGTCATCTCAGAGCTCTTCACAGACATCAATTTGAGCCAATTCCTGATCAATGGCCTAGCTAAGGGAAATATTTAATCGAATCTTGACTTTGATCCAATCCCCATCCTGAGCTGCATGAGGCGACAGTGGGAAGGAAAACTCCCTTATAAGAGGAAGACAAAACCTCCAGCA
>JBAMHV010000010.1:4207130-4218079 GCA_037177535.1 Pseudomugil gertrudae
CACCAGCTCATCTGGGGGGATCCCGAGGCGTTCCCAGGCCAGCCGCGAGATGTAATCGGTCCAGCGTGTCCTGGGTCAGATAAACATCGAGGGTAAAAATATTTAGAAGCACTTGCTCCTACTGGAGAAGTGGATATTAAGCTCTTATCATCCAATTGTAGTTTTCATCAGGGTGTAGGGGAGTAACCATTTGAAAAATGTATGTGATTAATGTTAATGCAATACCTAAACCAGCTAGAAACATGCTGTTTTTAAGTGGGAAAGTTGTGTACTGATACTTTGACCTTTGCCCTGTGCCTTTTTTCCTAAGCCTAAATTTACACTGATGAATATACCCAACGATAAATATGAATATGTCTTTAAATGCTGCTGTATCTCTACACCTCAATCAGATCATTGTGCAATATGTGTATATCAAGTCTGATAAAGTCAAGCTGAACTCAGTGTTAGAGGTTTTGGTACAGACGGTTCAGTTCTCCAAATATAGCCGTTATTACACAGTTTTAACTGTTAGTCTGTTTTTGCTCACATTCACCTCTAAACTCTCTGAGACCAGGTTGAATCCTGGCAAAAAATCCTGACCCACTGTCCCAACTATCTGCTGTACAAGGATCTTAGAGTCCACAAGATAAATGAAACAGAATGCATTTTTTTATTTCAGTTTTGATGATATCACGACTTAATGATTAGAATTTGCCTGATGAGTAACCTAAAATGCCCATCCCTAATCAATATAAGAACACACCTTATCAGCACATTCAGACCAGTGCACATTTGGTATGTTTGGCTGTAAGTGAAAAGCATGTATTTTAGAATTTTAATCCAGAAAATATGACTTTACAAACCATCCGTGTTCTGTCCAGTGAACTCTCTTTGATGGTTCGAGGTTATGCAACAATCGTCTTCACAGTTTTTCATCTCATTGCATTGCCTTTCAGGCTAATATGTGGCACTCTCTCAAAGACGTGCTGCTGCTGCTTAAATGTGTTGCTTCATATTTTTAATTTAAACTAATCCATCAGAGTTTATATGTTTGTTTAAGTCATGGCACACAGCTATGGGATCTGGAGCACTGCACGGTCAGTTGCTACTTTTAATAATAAAACTTTATAATTGAGTATTTCTGTGTCAGATTCTAACCGGATTCATTTGCTAGTGCTTTCTTCCTCAGCCGGCGGTCTCGTTAACTCCTCTCAGAGACAGTTTATCCAACACGTTTGGGCGTGTGAGGGAAAGAATTAGCAGCTAATTACAGACTTAGCTGTAGATGTGGAGCTTTAAGTTCAGTGGGAAATAAAATTGTTGTGTCTCTTCTCACACTGACAATTTGGGTATTTTTTTTCTATATTTGCCTCATCTAAAGTTACTACAAATATCTATAATGTGCAATGAACTAATGAAGGCCTTTCCATGTTTCAGTTTAATTCTGGGGTCAACCTTTGCTCTCAAGACGGCAAAGATCAGCGGATGGTCTCCTGGAATTAAGTCAAGGAAGTAAACAAACTGATGGGGTTTGATTTAGTCTGACAAAGGGCCAATGCTTCACTGTCACTGTGTCTTCATCAGCTATTTTCAAGCTGCCTGTTTAGATCTGCTTCTGCTAAATCATTCCTGCACACCCTCGTCTTATCCATCATAGAGATTAGTAGCATTGGTTCCTTTTGCTTAAAGCATAATTGAATTTTTACTGTGTTGGATAAACTGATCAGCTGGCATGACCCAAAAATCCATCTCAGAAAAGCTGAGCAAAAGGCGGTGCTCCCTCATCCATGTAGACATATTGAAGAATGGCTAAGGCGCCATGAGTAACAAACAGATCAATGATAAAGCTACTAAAATTTCAGCAAGAAATGACCATATCTTGTGATTGAAACACTCATCCAGCCATGTTTTATTTACACTAACCATCCAAATGCTTGTTAACACAAATATCTAATCAGCCACTCACATGTCAGTAACCTAGCGCATTCAATCATGTAGATATGGTGAGGATGACATGTTGAATCAGAATGAGGAAGAACACGGTTTAAGAACACACCGGAACAGGAAACTGAGACTACAATTCCCAGAGACTCACTAAAACTGGATGTGGAAGCGTTGCTGGTGAGTGTTTCTACATTCAGGTGGTAGGATTCATGAAAACATGGAGATATGCTGACTTGGATCAACAGTTCAGCCTGTTTCTGGTGGAGTAATAATGATGAGGGGAATGTTTTCTTTCCCCCCTTTGAGCCCCTTAGTACCAACATAGCCCCTTAGTACCAACGTGTACTAAGTACTACCTGAGTATTGTTTCTGACCATGTCTGTCCCTTTAAGACCGCAGTGTAGCATCTTCTGATGGATACTTGAACTGTAATGGGGGAAATCTGGAATCAAAATGACTCATGATGTCCCATCTGAAGTTGTCCTGATTTCTGTCTTGCTGTCCTTGATGTCTGCAGGTCTTGGGATGAGTTCCACGACTGCGCTAACTTGGCCATGGCCGGCTGTCCGGAGGAGGCAGCAGCCATCTGGGAATCTCTCCGGCAGGAATCTAAGAAGATGCAGTTCTCTGGAAATCTTTATGACATGTGCTCCAACCGCAACATCCATCTGGCAGGTTCCGTCTCCCCCGACGGGTCCACTAACAAGGAGGAGATCAACCAGGAGTCTCTAAGAGGGCACACTGATCATCTGGCAGGCTGCCACCTTCTTGTTTTGCTGTATCCTCTGCTGCTGTTGTTGTTTTGGATATAACCACCCTGAAGAAATGGGACTAGTGTAAATAGTTATAAACTTTGTGTATTTTTCTTTTTCCACGAGTCCATACCTTCCACTGCTTCTTCCTCTGCTCTGCCAGAGGTTGGATGTTTCTATCTGCATGCTCAGAAGCCCGAGAGCTCTTTTGATATCATATCTCAAATCTACTGTGCAGTTTCATCCATATTTTCTGCCTTTTAATTAGTTTCTCTGTTGAAAACTTGCTTAATATTCAAACAGACACACATACACACATATTTCAGGAGGGTCACACAGGAGCTTGTGTCTTCTGTCTGTATCCCATAAATCCTACATCTACAGATTGCATGTGATGATGCATCAGGTGTCCATCTTTCTGGCTATATGACAAAAAAATATGACAAAACTTCCAGCAAAGGTTCCACTTAAAGGTTTCATTCATCTCTACTCACTTACTTGGTGCTGTGTTACATCTCGAGTTTGGATGACTCAAAGTTTTTTTTTTCCTTTACTTGCTGGTAATGTGGACATTGACGTTTTCTCAAACAAAGCTTTAAAGAAAAAAATGGACAAAAAGAAAATATGAACAAAAAGCACATTGTCAGCAGCAGCTTTCACATTCATGCAAAGAGATGAACAACAGCTGACCCTGATGGTCCGATCAGGCGCTGAGAAGCCTCACTGCTCCACAGGTGCAATAAGACAGGTGATGTGGTTGAACGGACACCACATGAGCCTCAAATAAACCAAAAATAGCGTGTAAACATATTGGAAAATAGACAGTTTTCTTGTCTTTGTTCATGACTTTGAAACACATTCATGTATTCTCCAGACCCAACGTTTAGTTGCACTTTTTAACCTTAGTTTTAACTGCATTTTATCACCAGGTCATCAGCAGGCAGAATAGCTACTGGATTTGAACAAGTGGGGACAGAAAATGTATGAATATCTACCTGCTTACAGGAAGTCTTCAAACGTAAAGGTAATGCAGTTCTGGCTTGCACTTGCTCAATTCATTCTCAGCTAAACCTAAACAAACATCTTTATTGTGCAGATAGGGAGAGCAGTGCTGCTTTGAAGACAAGGCGTTTGGGCTGTGAATTTAAGATGAATATCAGAAGCTAACCCATCTCAACTGTTTGAATCGATTGAAGGTTTAGAAACACTGAAATCTTTGAATCAGGTTGCATAAACATTGTACGATGGTTTTCCAGTAGAGTCTGGTGCTCAACAATTTCCTGTGACTAATTTTGATAAGACTCTGTGCTGTAACAATCCACCCAGAGCCAGGGCAGCAGCTTTTTCTGTGCCACGTTCACATCGTGAAGCGTGTACTTTTAGTCACGTAGTTAGGTAGTCGTATGCCACTTTAACTGCTTCTAAAATAAAAATAGTTGTACTTTTTTTCCTCTGTGAAACAAGCAGTATCTGTTCAGCACCTCTCCAGCCATTTTTCTGCAGTTTCTGACGTTTTTTACCACTTGTTGGGAAGTGGAGGGTGCCTGGGAAGTATACATTTGCTTGCTATTTACCTTTTACTCCACTAGATGTCACTGGATTTTACACTCCAATCAAACCTTTAATTTCTCCTAAACCTTACCAAACTAACCATCCATCCATCCATCCATTTTCTACTGCTTGTTCCCAGAGCGGGGTCGCGGGGGGCTGGAGCCAATCCCAGCTGTCAACGGGCGAGAGGCGTGGTACACCCTGGACAGGTCGCCAGTCTATCCAGGGCCAACACAGATAGACAGACCCTTACCAAACTATTTTATTTGAAATACATGGCACAGTATAGCTTTGTTTTGTTTTTGTTTTTCATTGTAGACAGCACTACATGTTGTTTAGTGATACCGTGATGCTCCTGGCCCAGCTGAGGTTCTCGATGAGCCAAGCTGAACACATCTCAGATTATGTTATTTTGATTGCTCACAAGAGATTCTGGGGGGAAACAACTAAACTGAATTTATTCTTGTGACCCTACTGCACATTGGGTCTAAAGAAGGTGTGTTGGCTTGTTTGCTAAAAACCAATAATGGAAAAGACCTCTAAACCCAGTTATATTTGCAATTTAGCTTGTTCTCAAATGTTATAAAATTCCTCCTTGGACCATGCTAAAAGTAAATGAGGCCTACACTGACTATTTTTTTATTATTTCTTTACAAAAACTTTTCATGAATTTAATATTTTCCAAGAAAAAGCTGTTTTTCTGCAGCAACATTAGCTGACATTAGAGTGAAGTCAGTTGTTTTTATTTTGTTCCTGTTCGGGTATGAACCCCGTTGAGGTTCCTCCTTGGCGTCCTGCATTGCTGCACCTGCATATGGGACCAATATCTTTTCTAGTCAGAACCACAACTCAGTCGCATGCCAAGTGGATTTCATGCTTCAAGAGCGTTAGTTGGCTCTGCAGACTGGCTGAAGCTGCTTGTTATTCTAAGTGGCTGCAGGTAACAGTTGTTTCCGTCCTGCCCAGGATCACAGATACTATCAGATTAGAGAAAGGCTGAGAGATGAGAATGCTTGCCTAGTTGGGGATTAAATCCACTTGTCGAACAATGTGCTATTTACACAGAGAACTTTAGGTTATAGGTTTAGCTGTTCTTCTTTACAAAGGATAAATCAAAGACAGATTCATTTTAAAGTGTCTTTTTTAGATGCGTAGAAGCACAGACACAAAAAGAAGTGGACATAAATTAAACCAGAGTTGAGTTGATGCAGCTAGTGCAAGGTTAGATGTATCACGGGAGCCTAATTAGCCAGGCAGATCTGGCAGTTGTCGTACAAGTGCTTTATTTTTGTGTCACACAGATACTCCAGAGAAATAAACCGCTTCAATTTTACATTTTCACCCTGGTTTGAAACAAGTCCAGTAGCTCCAGGAACCAACTGATAGAAAACAATGAGGCAAATTTCAGACCGAAGCAGAGAAAACGTTGCTTCTTTCTGTATAAGGATCTTCACCATGTGGTTTAAAGAGGCTGCTGTTTTGAACTCTAATTAAACTGACAGAAGCCTTAATGGCTTGCTTGCCAAGGAGCAGCAATCTGAGAAGCATCTCCAAGGAGCTCAGATAAGATGTTGTAACTGCAGGCAAAATTTGAGTAAATCACAGATGTTAGGTTGTGCAAGAAGCTGCGGCTGCATGTGTTTGTGTAAACCTGATTGTACAGTGTAGTGAGCTTGATCCGCACAAACCAGCATTGTTCTATGGGACTATTACGAACCCAAAAGAGATTTTCCTTCATAGAGGTCTTCTGAAACCCAAAGAAAACTCGTGAAATCCATGTTATGAGAAGCTATGGCGTTTGGACAAATCCGATTTCAGACTGCTTCCCAATAACGCTGCATGGCAAATGTAACATTATTGACCAAAGCAGAGAGGGGGGATTATTCTCCAGCCCTGCATCGGAGACTTTAAAACACCTTGTTGCTCATTGCTTAGATGGAAAGGACCCCAGGACAAAGAGACAGTTATATACTGTCCCATAAGTGGGACAATATAATCTCTCAATGGCCACAACTGTAAAAAAAACTTTTCAGCAACACATTTTGTTTACTTTTATTCAGTTATGTAGAAAATTATGTACATGTCAAGATTGAAATGAGCAGTGCTGTGCAATGGTTTCCCGCCACATTTCAACTTTTATTTTCCAGTAAGACTGATTTTTTTCTGGATTTATTTTTTAAAAATGGTCTTCAGATATTGTTTCCTTAAAGCCAGGGTATTCAGTTCAGCCTTCAGACCGCAATCCAGCAGGTTTTCCATGTAGCCCTGCTCCAACACAGATGAATGTGCAGAACCTCTATCAGTTCCTTTCAGTTTGACCCAGGTGTGTTGAAACATGAATACATGGAAAAGCAGCTGGACTGTGGCACTTTGTCAGACCAAATTCAGTTTCAGAGTCTAAAACAGGATTTTAACTTGTGTGACAGACAGCAGACAACTTAGCAAAGAACCCCAATGTTGTATAATTCGGATCTTTTGGTGCTTTGTTATTAGCATCCTGTCAGAAAGACACATCTTTTTTGTGTTACATTTATGAAAAGCAGAAAATAAAACCCTGTTTAAGAGAAAATATTTTATCAGTAAGGTCATTTCCAAAGAGCGATTGGCTGCTACGTTGGTAAATGTCAGCATAATACTGAAAGTCTTGTCCAGAAGAGATTGGAACTGTCATGCCCTGCCTCTCTGGCGTCCCCTGCACTGGTCCTCTCTGACTCACCCTTCCTCTCTGTCTGCAGCTGCACCTAATGATGGCACATCTGTACCACGTCACTTCATCACACCCGCCAGATTAAAGCCCAGTTGCGGCAGACCATTAGCTTAAAGCAACTGTTTCTGTGGTATTAAGCCCACAACTGCCTTCACTGCGTCAAGTTTGCCCTTTCTTTTGTTTAATAAACCATTCTTGCCTTGGCTCAGCCTTTAAGCCACCCACCTGTCTTAAATCATGACAGAATGGTCTGAATAAGAGTGGCTGCAGCAACTGGGTATTATTTGGAGACAAAGAAACTGAAGCCTTCTGAAATACTGAATCAACATAAAGACATTTTCTTCAAATTGTTTTGTGTTGTGAAGCATTGAACACAATAAATGATGGTAGCATCTGCTGGCCAACATTTTCAGCATCATTCTGCCTCTGCGTGGAACAGGAAAGGCTTGTGTCAGGAAAAACTCGCAGTTAAGAACTTTATAATAAAATGTTCAAATAAAACTTAACAAAAATTCTAGTAAAAGTAGAGCTAAAAAGATATGTCTTAAGCAAGTTATTAAAAGGGATATTGTGAAGCTTTATGTAGAGTTACATGACCTGTGATTTATCTATAAGCGAAGCAAGGCACCAACACGTCTGCAAACACACTTCTGCTTTAAAAGAGTAATGCAAAGTCTGAGCATAAAATCCAAGCAACCTTTGTAGGAAAAAAAATTAAGCATAGTGCAAGAAATTGCAGTTCCCCCCTCATCCAACTAGGGGCTCGAAACAGAGCAAATCTCCATAGACTCCCATGTTAAAAAGGCCGACATGTTTACAGCCTGGTTACAACCATACTGGTTTAAAAGGTCAAGTTTACCTTCATGACAACACTAACGGGGTGATTTTGTTTGTATAACTCTTCCGTTTATACTTATTTAGTCTTGCAATTTGGTATAATAAGAGGGGTATTCTTTTGATCGACAGGTATCCAATATCTGTTAGCAAAAAGGCAATTTATCACACGTGCTGTTTTTAGATGGCTAACTCCATGCGCCGCGACCCCGCTCTGGGATTAAGCGGTAGAAAATGGATGGATGGATGGATGGATGGATGGATGGATGGATGGATGGCTAACTCCATGCGTTAGCCTGCCTGCCTCTGCTCAAACTATTCCTGAAGACTAGTAAAACAAATGACAGAAATCTTGTTGTGTTCAGTTAATAAAAGCTGCACAGACCTTTTATAATCACGCTAAAATTTGTTGGGATTGGACAAACTGATTTTGCCTAATGTGTTAAGCATAATGTTGCTGTTCCCTCTTGTCTAACTGATCTGGAGACAATGCCGCCTCTCAGTCTGTCACATGACCTGAGAAGTGCTCTGTCCTCTTGATGGAATATTGAAAGTCAGTGTGTGAGCTTATTTGCTCTTTTGAGCAATTAATAGAAATATGGGAGAAAAAACCCGGCAGCTGATGGAACATTATAAAAGCACTTTAACTATAATATCTTATTCTGCAACCTTATTTGCTTCGACCCATCAGGATGGAGTAAAGGTTGATTTGACATCATTTAAAGGCTGGAGGATATGAACTCCATCTATAGTATGCCTAAATTAGTTTCTGATGAGTCTCATTTTTTTTTAAAGTAATTCTTGTACTAAGTGATATTTTGGAGGATATGAGGCTTTGCTTTAGTTTTTCATACTCATGCTAAACTCTTTCAGAGGCTTTATGCTGAAGCACAATATCTGGTGCAGAAATATTTAACCTCAAAGAATTCACAGGCTCTGTTTCTGCTTCATACATGTTACAGCTCTGCATGTTGCTTTCCACTTGCTGGAGACTACCACGTGTGTGTCTAAATTTATTTGTAATGAGTAGAAAACCTCATGTGCTGCTCTGGACACTGTGATCTGCTGATTTTCTGCTGAAGTTCTGTGACGTGCACAGGACGTCAGAACATGAGTTTTGGTTAAGTTCAGGCAACAAGATCACTGCTTGGTTCTTATTGCTCAAAGCAACAAAACATTTCACACCATGAAATGATCACAGTTTGACTTATTTCAAGGATTCTCTGTCAATCTCCTTTATTCTATCGATGAGGGAAAGCCGAAACACTTTTCTCCATCAAAGACCGAGAATTTAGCTACAAACCAAATTCTCTCAGCAGTTAATCTAATTCAGCAGAAGCTGTTTTTTTTTCCTGCAACTGCAGATGTTTCTTCTTATAATTAGAGGCTGAAAATACAGTTTAACTTGCTCAAACCAGTCAGCATGTGAGCTTTGTGGATCTAAGGATTTGACCAATTAAAAACTGGTTCTGAGACTTCTCGGGCTATTAGGTCTCACAATGCTACAGATGAAGTTGCACTCAAGTTTCTATTTCTTTGGCTCATTTTGCTTTGTAAAAGCAGTTCCTCCAGTTTGGTGCTTTAGAGAAAAACAGTGGCCTTTGCTCACTCTTGAGTCATTTAGTGAAAGCACAGAGGCTGACAGCCCTCTCTAAGCTAATCTTCTTAACAATGCTCCACTGTTTGCAAAGCTTCTTGCAGGGCCTCAAAATTGGTTACAGGAGTTAATGAGAGCACAGCCCCACAACACTTGTTTTTCTTTCCAGACTTGAATGATTTGCAAAGTGAAATCAGTTTACCTTAACGTGTGAGGTTTAGAGGTATATGTAGAGCTACACTAGTCTTTGTTCCTAACGCCATGCCTTTTATCCTCTCACCCAACACTTATTAGAAAGTAATGTTGTATAAATCTCTGTGAATTTATCTAAATTAGTTGATTGGTAGAGACAGAAGTTGGCATAATATATAGACCTCGAGTAATCATATTTATTGAACTAAAGTGCTTTAAAAAAAGACCTGGAATTATCCGTTCACCATATTCTGTAACGTTAAATGTGAGCCAACCTGCTTTGGGAGGTCATTTCCAAGACATTTTGTTAATATAAAACAGCCTCACCAGATTTATAGACTCTCCTTCTGCAAATGTCTGCAAGCACATGAGTATTTTCATGCTCAAACCCAAAGCTTCTACTTTAAATTGCTGATAAGACAAAAAAGAAATCACAAGAGGCTGAAAACTTTGGAAAGTACAAGTAAAGTATGAGCTGTGTGCATCATATACAATGTGTTTCAGGAAGAAAATAACTTCTTATCACTAATTTATTGCTGTTAGAGAAATGGGAGGGCACACCTCTTTATTTATTAAACACCAGCCACATAAAGAAAAGATGATATTTCTAAACATAGAAAATTAAACTGCTGCTTTAAGGTGAGAAACAAATTCTATGTTGATAAATTACTGTGTATATTGTACATTCTACACTTCTATCAATATTAGTGTATATAATAGTTTCATATGTATATAAATAATGTCATATTTGCCTTGAAGGTGGTCATTTTAAAGCTTTAACATCCTCTGTTTTACTTCTTAAGCACTACTATTCCTCTCCTCATGACCTTATAGTAATCCGCGGAGGTTATCTCATAGCAGTTGTTTAATTTCAATCTGAAAATGTGCGTTTTGAAATGTAAACAAGGCAGATAGGTTAGATTTATTTTTAGCTTGTTAAATGTATTTATGGCAAAAAATGGAATAATGGAAACGTTTTTCTATAAAAATGTATGTTAGAAGATTTATTTCATTTTATTTAATTTGTTTGTAAGGAAAAGTGAAGTTTGTTTTGTTCAAAGTTGCCATGGTTACAAAATACAAGCATGCACATTTAGTGCATCCCTCTCTGCTGTGCTTAACCTATTTGTTTTTATTCGTTGTTTTTTTTTTTTTTTTATTTAAAAAATTGCAAATGTTTTAGTGATGGAAACCCGATGGGCAATATTTGCAGTGTTTTTGTGTTTTGGAGGTGTGGGAGATATTTTATCCCATCCATCCATTTTCTACCACTTATTCCCTAAATGGGGTCACAAGAGGCTGGAGCCAATTCCAGCTGACATCGGGTGAGAGGCGGGGTACACCCTGGACAGGTCGCCAGTCCATCACAGGGCCAACACACACAGACAAA
>JBAMHV010000010.1:4230141-4248064 GCA_037177535.1 Pseudomugil gertrudae
AGTTTTTCCTTACCGAGAAGGAGGGTCTAAGGACAGGATGTCTGCTTTGTTTAGTGTAGTCATTACTGTGTTTATTGATGAACTGTGTGTGAAGCCCTTTGAGACGACATTGTTGTGATACTGGGCTATATAAATAAAATTGAACAATTTAAATTGAATAGTCAGATGAGAAAAGGGAAAAAAGAAAATGATATAATGAAACTATCGAGCGCTCACATTTCCAGCAACATCTGTAATCATTTCTTAATTCCCTAGTCCTGTATATGGATGTGTCAGGCCACCATTTTCCTGGTGGACTGGCCTGTTTCTGGGGCAAACTTTTATAAACTCAGCAGATTGCTTGTGAGGCTTCACTGGAAACATTGCATTTAAAAGTTGATCAGTACAGTGGAATGAAGGAAAACACTTCATTTGGTGACCAATATTAAAACTCACACAACCCCATCTTTGGGATTCTCTCACAGTTGTGATCTCTCAGCTCATCAGTGTTAGTTCTCGCTAAGGCATCAAGCTAGACGTCCATCCACATCTAATTCATCTTCATCTGACTGGGATGTTTGCATGCAACAGTAAGGAATGTGGACAATGCAATACAGCAGAGGGAATTCTTATTTTCTCCTGGACTTTTAAATTCAGAAACTACAGCAACAGCATATCAAACGGCGTCAGCCATGTTCTTTCCTGAGGTAAATATACAATGACCCTGAATTCTCTGACAGGAGCTTTGTGGTAGTCAATATATTATCCAACACCTTTTGTGCATCTGTTTGCTATTCACTGGGAACTTACAGATGCTGTTGTGTGTGTGTGTGTGTTGGTGGGGACAGTGCAAATATCAAGGTAACTGCTTAGTTATAGAGATCATTTAGTCCTGACAACGCGATAAATGTCCGTTTAATACCCTCCCATTCCAAACATCACAGCGTAGTGTGAGTGAGTCTCTGGTAAAAGCACTTCCTGTATGTGATGCAGGAGCTGCTCCTAGTTATTTGGATTTTTGCTTTTTTTCAAGATGAATATTTCATTACCGCCGGATGCCTCGGTAAACACAAGCAGGGTTTTTACAGAGTGAAGATGAGCTCCCACAGCTCCTCCAATTTAGGCATTAGGTGCACAAGCATGTGTAAACACACACTTGAATGCTCCAGAACGGTAATACAGAAATCCTGCAGACCCAAAAAGAGCATCTCCTCACAGCTCACAGCGTGAAGGTGTTACTATAATGTTTTAGGCTCAGCAGTCTGCTTTAAAGGTCATTTCCCATCCCGTGTTTCATCTGTGTTTCCAGCCAGCGGTGAATCTGCAGCTCCACTGGCCTCAATTATGGAAAAAGTTTTTCTCACTCTGAAAACTGCGAGCAGAAATCTCCCCCAAAATTAGTTATTTATTCATTTTGACCTTAAGGTGCAAATGTTTCTAACTCAGCTGCAGCTCAAACAGGCAAATATTCACTCACAAGAAAGCTATTGATGAATCACAGCACATTGTTGTTGTGTGAGTGTAGAGAGACGGTAAAACACTGTAATGTGCATCTCTGTCTGCTCAGTTTTGTTGTCATTTTAGGATTTCAGTTATTTAAAAATCATCAGATGTGTTAAAATTAAATCTGGGTCCATCCACAGTGATTCTGTTATACGATTTTGTTTTTAAATGTTAAAATTCTGTGTTGCAGTCTGAATGAATCTTGACCCTGACACTAAACTTGCTAAATTTTCAGAAGCCACAGGACCTTGGAGCAGCACAGTCTTTTAACCTGCACTGCGTTTCACTTTGTTTTATACAGAAGTCTTGAATTAAGTTTATTTTAGTTTTCTTTTTTTCTTACGTTTTACCATAAAAATGCCTGAAAGAATTGTTTTTGAGACTTTTGCTTCCTGATCCAGAGCTAATAGGTCAGCCCTGCTGCACCCACACTAACAGCAAGAATCTGACCACTGGAGTTACAGTATATGATCCACCTTCTTGGTCTTAGTGAGAACTCGAGCGGACTAACTGCAGCTGTCTGATGGATGTTTTAGGAAGACCTACAAGGACTTCTGTTTGTTAGAGGATTCCACTACAGGACACATGTTTAAAGTCAAACTCAGATACAGTAATTAGATCATTTGTAGGGTAATATAAATACATTAATACATGTTCAGTAACTGCCAGGAAATACAAAAATGGGCAAAGAGGTGAAGCTGAGATGGGACTGTGAGTGCGGGGATGGAGAATTAACATCTATTAAACTCCAAGTTGCCTGTATCTAAGAGCTAACTGAGCTAACCCGGATCTAACGTGAGCTAACAGTTGTTAGCCACCTGTGTAGCACATTTGTGCTACACTCTGCCTTCTTGCCAGTGATATTAGATCAATAGGACACGTTAATAATTTCACCATATTTCAAGGTTAAATAAAATCTAAACACACGGATTATACAAAAAAAAAAAAATTCACCCCCCTTAACAGTTGTCATGAAGACTAACCTGAATTATTAAACCTTAAAAGCTTTTGGGATTTTTCGTACCAGGCTTTAAACATTTTTTTTCTAAACTTGTGTTGTCCAGCATTAAAACAGGCAGAATGATGGTCTGGCTGAGAGGAGTTTCATGTAATATGTATACACAGAGATCCTCTTGATAATAAAGATTCTTTATTATTTATTTTGAATGAATATTTGTTCAACATAATTTACATATGTTGCTGGACAAGGCTGTAAAATGTTGATTTGTGTTGTGAACTTGGTCTTTTTCACACAGGAGTCTAGCTTTGCTCTGTTTAGGAGCCCCTAGTGGATGAGTGGTGAACTACAGTCTTTGGCACTTCCATGTAAACGTAGCCACAGCTAGCTCATCTTCTTAAGCCAAGCGCAACTTGCAGCTTTTTTCTTGGACTCTGGAACAGCTTTTTATTGTCTCTTTTTAATCAATCTTCCACCAAGTCACACATTTATTGATAATATTCATATGTTTTAGGACTTTATTGTCTTTATGGATTGAATCAGGAAATGTCCATCCATTTCTTGTAGATTATGTTGTACAGTGACATTTAATTAAGTGAGAGAACACAAAGTTTTAAATAGAATCTGACGTTTTTATGATATTATTCTGTCTTTTTTAGTGTGAATACTTAGATTTCATGTTATTTACATGTGCATCTTTTCTCATATCTGTGAGAATGTCTTTCTTTACCTGGACTGTAAAATGTGTTATGATCTGTTTGGTTTTGAACTGTGAAATCAGATTATTGTGAAATTATTTTAACTATTAACACAACACTGTAAAGGTTACTTATTAATATGAGCAAAGTCTTATATTTATTAAAAGAGAACTGGGAGAAGCAGTTCTGACAAGAATAAACTGGGGAAATGGGGAAACTGGAGCCAAATCTAGTTACTGGCTGAAAGTTTCATCTTTGATTCCAGGCACATTGTCATACAAATGAAAAGAGACTG
Source organism: Pseudomugil gertrudae (assembly GCA_037177535.1). Classification (NCBI taxonomy): domain Eukaryota; kingdom Metazoa; phylum Chordata; class Actinopteri; order Atheriniformes; family Pseudomugilidae; genus Pseudomugil; species Pseudomugil gertrudae. The sequence continues at coordinate 4,233,575 of JBAMHV010000010.1, forward strand.
AAGAAGTAAAGTGCAGACGTGAGCCAAATCCCAACAAGAGTTCAAAAATTAAAAACATGGAATAAAGCCCGAGACTCCAAAACAAATATATAAAACAAGAGGATGACAGTAGCTGGTCTGACTGCAAGGAAAACATCAGTCTGACCCAGAACACGGGGGAAACAGGGCCGTACGTATCTGCTACATGTTTGGACTCAAGCAAAATTAAGTGCATGACCAGGTGATGCATGACAGAAAAACAAGAAACAACAAACAGAAATCCAAAAATCTTTTATCTCGATGTGTGTTTTTAGGGTCTCAGTGTTTTTCCATGATAAAAGAAATAGTCAGCTGTTTGGTGGACTGTGAAAGCTTCACTAACACATAAGCAGACTCCTCCCCAACAAGCTCCGGCTGCCACCGATATGAACCACCTCCATCTGATTGTGTAAACCGAGAAGCAAACTAATTAGCTTAATAACTGCCTCGATCATTTTGCTTTATATTTATAAATCAGATGCACAACTTGGAGTTAAATTAAAACTGTTTAATTACACAAAGGTCTATTAGGGGTCCTGACATATCCAGTAATTAGCCGACATTAGTGTTTTAATAGTGTGGAGACCATGTGGAGACTCAGTGTAGACTGGGTGTCATTTGTAAAGTGATAAAGTTCTGTTGTCCAGTAAATAATCACAAAATGTTTTGGCATCAGTTTGATGGTGGAAGAAGATAAAAATAGCAGCACTCTCCATTTGTCCTCACGGCAAGAGACTTCACCACACCAGAACAGGCAGACACGAGCATTTACAAGATGTAATCAGTTCATTTAAGCTTTATTCAGATGGCACCCATTCACAAGGAAAACTGACACAAGACAACTGTGATCCATGACGGATTGTATGAAAAATACTACGTTTATTTTGTGATTGAAATAGCCTCCTCAGGAAGCTGTTTGGGTGACTACGTACTACATTAATTATTAGCTTTGTGAAGCTCTTTTCTGTCATATAGTTTTTGTTTGGAAAGTTCAAGTAGGATCAAACAGAAAAACACTAAAATTAAGACCAAACCTTCTGTATCTGAAGCCACAGCAGTGCTAAAGCATCTCTGCTCACAAAACAGAAATGAGCTAAAAGTATTTGATTTATACATAAATGGCCTTGAAAAGTTTAAAAAGTTTCATCTAAATAAGTCCGTGTATAACAGCAGGAAGGCGTGACGTGGACGTCTGGTTCAATATAGACTTAATTTATCCAGAAAGTTCCCGCTCCCCAGCAAATATTTAAGCTAATGATGTTATCCAAAATGCACTTTCTGAAGGTTTTCTAACAGTCCTGAAATTTGTGGCTTCTCTCATTTGCTCCACTTTTTAGTCATGGAGGCAAATTAATAAAGTAGTGGATACTCCCAATTTATTTATTTATTTTAAAGTTTTTTTTTCTCATTCGGAACCACAAATTCAGCTTGTGCAGATATCAGGAGAACAAGCGGTTAAATAGAAACTATCTGTTTCATCTGTACATGTTCCCATGAGGATTTCCCATCCTCTTGGCTGACTTAACATCAATGTGCTGAGCAGATTTTCTCTGAGCAGGTGGAAATTGACAAAAACAGGAAATAAAGAAAAGGCCCTGATTTACTAAGAGTCCTTATACACAACGCCAAATTACATGCTACTCAAATGGATTGTGTCTGTTGTGCTTCAATTTGCGGGTCATCAACTAAGATTGATCACACAGTTGATAACAGGAGCATGTTTATATTTAAATGAGTATTTAGCATGCGTAATTGATTCACCATCAAGTGTGGAGAAGGAGAGTTTCAACTGTAAAACAAGACTGGAACCATTGCTGATCAAAATATTAGTGGAGGAGGCCAATAGAAATATAGCCGAGCTTAATATGTAGGGTGTAATATGCAATATGGGAGAGTATAACGTAAGTGCAGTTTAAAGAACAAGAAGGAATCCAGATGAGCATCTAGCAGGCGCACTGTGTCCGCTTAACTCAGCTGCAACATGTTTCTGCACGTGCTATCCAGTTTATGCATGTTTTATTACGTGCAAACCTTTTGTGAATCAGGGCCAAAGAACTGAAAAAAAGAGTTTTGAAGATGCACTAAAAAGAGTGAATATGAAGGAGAAGAGATGTAGAAAGCAGGTGAAGGTTGCACTAATGAATGGGAATGAAACTAGAAGAAGCAGGGAGGGGAAAAGATGTCAAGGAATGTTTGCAATGCTAAGAAATGGTTTGTGTATAATAATAGTAGATAAAAAAGAAGGTTTCAGTCTGTGTGTGTGTGTGTGTGTGTGTGTGTGTGTGTGAGTCCTTGAGTGACATCAGTAACCTCATGTAATTCAAGGCATTTTCCAAACGTGCAGAAACACACACACACACACACACACACTCACGGACGAGCACATTCAGTGTCAAGTTGATCTAATAGAATAGTAAACTCCCTGCAAGGCTCATTACACATGAAGAGGATTGATCTAGCGTTCAGAGCAGCAATCCGATCAGCAGCAGGGAGTGAGAGTGTGTTTGTGTCTGTTGGTTTTCTCCGCTTGACAAGATCATCACAGACATGTAAGTCTGGCTCACCAGTCTGATGGATCTACTCGCTTACGTGTTGCTTTACCCAAGTTCACTCATGTTACGTGCAGTTACAAGCGTGTAAACGTGTGTTTTCTGGTGTAGTAGCCCCGGTTACAGTAGCCTTATTGCCTCAGCTGTGACCTGACCTTTTCTCTAATTGACTCAAATCAATTGAGCCAATCCGCTCCATGAAGCTGCTCTGAAGGGGGCTGAATCTGCTCTTCACTCTCTGCGTGGTCCCATCAAGCCTTTATCAGCTCTGAAAAGTGGAATACCACTGAATCCATCTCTCGTGAAGTATTTTTGTTCAGATGAAAATCAGTACGTTCACGTGGAGACCTCTTCATTTTCAGTTTTCTGACCAAAGTTTTCTGACTACTGACTTCTTTTCAACCTTCATGTATCTAAGCAGGTGAATTAGTACAATTTTTGTACACTGACTGAAGTGCAAGAAATCAGGAGTTTGATGTGACTCACGATATGAAAACAATGAAAACTCGCACTATTTGCAAAAGCTAGAAGCTATTTTTGTTGCACCAACTTTTAATGACTTATAACAAGAATTGTGTTTTGTATTCCAGTGTAGATTGCTATTTAAGCTGTTTCTGTGAAGGACGCTCTAGGCTAAAGATGCATAGACAGCCTCTTGTTGGCTTCCTGTGTCCTTTGTGTGCATAAGTCTTTTTGTTTCAGGAGAACTTGCAGATGTGTCAGCAAATGTACCACCAGAAACCGAGGGGGCAGCGTTGAGCAGTATAGCTGACGTGCAACTAGCAAACGGAACAAAGAGGAAGCAGCCAGTATTTAAGTATTTAATGATCGCCCCAACCACCACTGTTTGCTGCTCAGCCTCTTTACGTTTCTTTCTGATTATATGCAACATCACAATCTACTTTACTGATGACATGTTTGCTAATGTCTGAAACGGACAATGCACTGCCCCCTGGTGGATGGATTCCCAAACAGCACATGAGAATATATGGGACGAATTGAAGATTAGGGCAGTGTTGTTATGTTAGAATACCTTTTAACATACGTAAAGGGAGCATAGATAAACTTTTGGATGAAGCATAATGTAATGTGTCTGTATACGGCTTCAAGAGGGTCTGTGCAGACCGCAATTAACAACTCAGCTGGGAACTAAAGGGAAGACGGAGTTGCAGTCCTGGTTAACCAGCGTTGGTGTCTTCCTGGACATGTCTGTGTTAAAGAAAAGATCTACACAAAAGACATCAAACTGCTAGCTTTACCAGGCTTCAACGACAACATCCAAATGCATTTGTGGTGATCTCTGGAGATTTTAACAACATCTCTACCAACGTTTCAACAGTTTGTCAGCTGCTCCACCAGAGAAAATAAAACGTTGTGTATGTGTATGTTTATGTTTATATTAAAAATGCATACAGCTCCTCTGCCCTGCCACCTTTAGGAAGATCTGACCATAACCAGGGGCCTCATTTATAAAGCTTGCTTACGCAAAAACGCGCCTGAAAATGACGTAAGTACTTTACTAAGCAAAGTTTGGGATTCAAAAAAATAAACGTGACGCAGAAAAGTGCGTACTGCACCGACTCCTTACCTAGTAATATTTTGGAGGGAAAACTGGCAGCACAGCGGAAAAGATAATATATTTAAGCCACATTAAACCATGTTTGTTATTGTTCACATCAGACTTTGTATCATTATAAAAAAAAACATGGATTAATATAGACATACTTAAAAAAATTTGGGTATTTATTTCATATACATATTTAAGCATCTGAGCACAGTATGATACTAATTAAAATGTTGCTATGGTGTTTATTGGTACATTGACTGTGATCGTAGCCGGTGCATGGAATTCTGGATATCCTTGTTTCGAGATCTCAGAGACAACAGATTATTTGATGGTGGCTTTCTGGACAAAAACATACTTCAGTTTTGTTGAATGGGGCTCATACAGGTAAGTCAATTATCTGCAATATGGTATGGGTAAGGGACTTAAGCTTATGTTATACATTTGGAAGGAGGAAGAAATAAAGAACTGGCATGACAAAGAATCGAATGTAAGTGAGGAGTAAACAAGTAAATTCCGTCTCGAGTCTCGAACACCACGAGACACAAACTCAAATCGTTTGTGTATTAAAAAGCGTAGCTAGTAAAACTGTGTAAGCCCGCACGGGTCCATGTTGTTTACGCTTACACAATGGTCTCACATAGTAGGCTAGGCTTTATATAAAACGTGTTTATTAATAAAACTGATAAATATGTTTAATTATATAACTACTTTATAATGGCCTGGATGTAGGCTACCTACTTTTTAAGCTGCACCAAAAATTAAATGCGTAGGCCTATATTTAGAAAAGTCAGCTGATCTAAACCAGTTTATTAAGGTGTTGTTATGGCTACGGACATAGCGGAGTAAAATATAGGGGAGAAAACTATTGTGCCATGGGCAAATTTTCAGCGCTGTTTAAACCATTGTCTTCTTTCCTCTTGTTTGTCTCTATAACAGGATGAGTTGGACAACATTGTACAAGGGGACATGGGTGTTTTTGTCTCCTTTTGCATGGGAACGCAATAACTTATTGCGTTACCTCGCAATAGCACATAAGATTTTTGTCCATCCAAGCTGTCTCTCTTGTTCATGCGACACAGTGGACAGACAATGAAGCAACCACATTCTTGGGAGAAGTTTATAAAGTTTTATTTTGATATTGGTCTGCAGTACAAAGACATTTAATCTGTGCTTGCCAAAAGGCAAAGTTTTCATATCAGTTTGAGACATTTAAAAAGACTACTAGAATTAAGTGGACACTGTCGTCGGCAGGATTACTCAAACCAACCAGTACTGGTGGAGTTCATCCGGAACGAGCTGCAGTATTCGGGACAGCTTCACGGGTATCGTTGGATGTATGCTAAAAGCAGGGAACATGGACTTTGTGTGAGAAAAGAGGAGGTGTGATTGGTGTTGAAGGAGCTGGATCCATCAGGAGTGTCATTGAGAAAATCAAGGCGAAGGAGCGAAGGAGCTACTTTTCTAAAGGGCCTAATTTCATCTGGCATATTGACTCTTACGATAAACTAAAACCATATGAAATTTGTATAAATAGAAGTATTGATGGATTTTCAAGGAAAACTATCTGGCTTAATGCCTACAGTATACAACAAACAGTAATCCAAAGTTGATCGGAGGGTATTACATTGAAGCAGTCCAACGTTTAGAGGGCTGTCCCAGAGTTGTAAGAGGTGATCATGGAACAGAAAATGGCTACGTCAGGGGTTTTCAGCGCCTCCTCAACACTGAGCCGAATGGCCCGCTTGACAGTTATCTGGAAGGAGCGAGCACTGCAAATCAAAGAATGCTAGGGGAGGAACATACGGGCATTTGCCAAATTCACGTGACGTGCCTTCTTAGCAACGGACGCCAAGGGTATAAACATTCGGCCGCCATACAAAGACCGCACTGAAAAGTTCTCCAAGAAAACCGTAGATATGCTTAAAGGTTGCTGTGTTGTGCTTTGTCACATCACTACAGAAAGAATCAGGATTTAAGCTTTTACAAGATTCCTTCTGAGGCAACAGAACCAGAACGAAGACATCCAGGCGTAACAAAACAGTTCCAGAGGACCTAAGTCCAATCATGCATACGTCTGTTCACAACACTTCATCAAAGGCGAGTCTTAGTTAGTTTTTCAACGTAAAACTTTTACAACTTTTCATCAAATGACACTATAGTATAAAAATAAAGAAACTAGAAAAGCAGTCTGAGAGTGCAGACCTCCGCCAGGCAGCACCATAATGTTACTGATGAAGATTTCAAAGTGATCCAGAATCCAAGAACTTTTCCGGAATTCCACCAAAATAATTTGTTCCCAGTGACACTCCCAACATATCCTGAAAATCTTACCAAAATCGAGCAATAACTTTTTGAGTTATGTTGCGAACAAACAAACAGATATACTCCGGCGTTACCTCCGCGAGGCGGATATAATAATATATACAATACGTATAAATTCCAGCTGTTTTGTGTAGCAGAGGAGAAGCCATTTTAGTTTTGTTAGTTTATTTAGTCAAATATGATCAAGACGTTTGGTTTTTATGTTCGTTTATCACATTGTTGGATCCAGTTTTGTGGCTAAACACGTATTTCACCCAACCAGCAACAAAGAAATTATCGGCCTCTAAGGATCTAAAATTCCTCGTCTGTGCTCTTGAGCAAATACTTGTAATTTAAGAGGTATTTTAAAAAAAACTAAATGTAAATATTTTTACAGATAAAAAACTATTTACTGGTTGTTTCATTAGATATATTTAAGGTCTTACCTGTGCTAACGCTAAATACTCGCACTATCGCTGGTCCGGGTAGTGGGTTCCTCAACTCGGCCGTTTGTAAAAACATTTTTCAAGGCCTGAAATTTTCAATATAGCGGCATACCTGGACTTTGCTCTACCTTTTAACTTTTTGAAGTCATCAATCCCAGCTCACAACAGGCGAGAGGCAGGGTACACCCTGGACAGGTCGCCAGTCCATCACAGCTCCTCATGTTAACATGTTTGGAATGAGAGAGGAAGTAATTATTAAAACATATCGCCTATCCAGCATTGCTATTTTGGAGCTGTTGGAGGAACAATACCTGCATAACAAAACTCCTTGCAAGTTTAAAGTGTTTGGCATCTGGGTCATTCCAGCGCACAGTAGCCCACACAGCAGGGATCTCTCAGTCACGCTTTTCAGATGTGTTGACTGAATTTCTAAATGCTATGTCGTGCCAGATGGCAAGGTTTATTAGGTTTACACGAAGTTCTCTTGAAGGTTCCGGCACGCATACCCGGCAAAATTCTGCACATCTACAACATTCTGCGATTGAGAGTTGAGCCAAAATGCTCCGAAACACCAACAGCACGGGGCATTCTGCTATAGCTGCCAGCCAATGAGTCAATATAATGTCTAAATAATATGAAAACCAAAAAACGTTGAGATTACCAGAAAAGATACCCTTATCAGCAACTATGGACCATTGTTTCCAGTTGTCGGTCCAGTTCTCTGTATCACTGTACATACAGACAGTAGCAGATTATTAGGATAATTACCAAAATGATGCAACACACAAGACATTTGCTTTCACATGAGAATTCAGCTGCAGATGACCCTGTAACCCTGCTGTTTATTTCATGAGCACTTTGCATTTTCAGGATTTAGGTTTTACTTTGACCCAACAAAAACAGAATTGTTTATGTGAGACTTTCTTTCCTCATGCCAATTTAGTTTTGAGGACCCTCGGGCCTGGTTCCTTTATAGGCCTGAGAGCTTGAGGGTTTCACTGCTGGCTTCACTTAACCCCATTTTTTCATTGGTATTCGTGGTTACTGATTCTTGTTCTTGTTTCTGATACATGATGCATCTATCTGCCATATACTTTTTCAGTGTTGTCCCATCCCTGTGTGGGTCTATTCTCATCTTACCATCCTCCCTCTGAGAGTGCACTTCAGATGGTTCAGTGAAGAACATCCTATTTATTGCACTACTTCTGCTTGCTGGGTGTATGTTTTCAGGCTGGTAGCAAACTCTTTGTCTGTTTCTAGAATCTCTAGCATGGACTTCTTGTAGTTCTCTCTTCTTTATTGCACCTGTGACTCTCACACACACATGCACACATGCATACGAGCATATTCTGTATGGATTTAAGATATAAATACACACACATAAATATTTGTGTGTGACGTTCTACATATTCTTTGCCTGCCAGTATCTGTATCTTGCTCTCTGAGGTGAGGTGCTGGATTGTTTCAGGGGCTTTTTTGAACAGTCTGCACCTGGAGTCCTGCTTGGTGTGGTAGAGCTGAGCCTGGATGGTCAAAGGTTGCTTCTGTGCTGCCATGTTAGCGCCACTGTGATGTCTTTCTACCCAGTTTTTGTTCATGCCATCCACCTCAGCAATCTGTCTGTGGTACATTCCATGCAGGGGCTTTTCCGCCGATGAGGATTGTTTAATTTCATTCTCTTCCAGGTTCCAGTGGGTGAGACACTCACTGAGAGCTTCATCCTTTGGGCCTATCTTCCTGATGTTATCATGGAGATTGGATGTTTCATCTTAATCATGGCCCTGATGCTCACTTCTCCCTCTTTGCGCTTAGCATGTAGCCCCTGGACACCGGACTTTGGTTGGAATCCCTTCATTCATGTGAAGCAAACTCCAAGTTTTATCATTTGTGACCTGAACCTCTTCCTTTAGCCAGCCTATTATCCTTGCAGAGTAATGGCCCAGGCCATTGAGCTGACTTCTCAGGGCTTACCTTACTTGTTGATATAAACATAAATGGAATATATGCAATATTTAAAAAAGATCCTATCTATGATTGCTGTATGTAATGGGGGCTGTATGTATTCTTTTCATCTAATACATATGTGTTCAATCGGTGTTTTTTTCATGCGCTTCTTCATATTGCAGCACTTTCTGTGTATTTATAAGGTGAAGAAAACATTGTGGTTACTGTAGTCCAGGTATGCTACTGAGCCACGAGGGACACAACCGATCAAAGCTGCTGGAATGTGTGTACATGTGTGTACTTTTGCATGTAAAGTGTGTTGAACAAATGAAATAAGCACATGAAAAAGTCTGCATGCATGGATGTTTGTAAAAGTTTAGAGTATAGAAAGGTTTTAAAAAGTGAGTGCATATGGAAAAGAGTAGTTAAGTGTCTTTCCTCACTGTGTGTGTGTGTGTGTGTGTGTGTGTGTGTGTGTGTTGGTTGGAATAAGATGGCTGTGATTAATTTCCCTTTGTAGCTGTGTCTCTAATTCCTGCTTGAGGTGGGAATGGTCCCTGAAAGAGTCCCAGTGGAAATCACAGTAGGCAGGCAAGCAGACAGCAGTTACGAGGAAAACTGATGAATTATCCATGGAAAGAGGGAACGAAGGGGGGGAGTGAATATTGGTATGGGGTAGAAGGTAGGAGAGCAAATGATTACAGGAAGAGGGAGAAGGGAGGAAAAAGGAAGGAAAATAAGCAACACTGCGATAGGAGCGAAGCAACTGGAAGAGTTGAGAGAACGGATGGAGAGAAAAGGGAATGCTTCATGTTTTCCCTTCTAGAAAAATCCACACTTCCACCCCCCTGTGTGTGTTTATCCTGATGGACAGTCTCTGCTTAGTTCTATGTAAGCTAATTTAAATCTTTGAGTTGCGTCTCCAAGCAGAATGCTCCGTTTCAGGGGAAAGAAGCAAGAAAAATCTGAAACCCTGGAGGAATTTCACTGCTGAGAGCAAAGGGCAATCAAGAATCAACCCAAAGCTTTGTGCCACATCTGACACATAGCTGCCCCACTGAAGGCTGTTTAGTGCATAAACTATCATTCTGGTAAACTCTTGTCCCGTGAGACTCCACTGTGAAGATGAAGCTGCATAAAATTCAGTTGCCACCACTGCTGTTGCCTCTGTCCTCATCAGGCAACAAAAGAAGTCATCAGGAAGCATCTTGGTTGTAATTAACGTGTCACGTGACCCCCTACGTCCTGTCCGGTGGCATGTAAATACAGAAAAAGTGTTTCCATTACACTTCCTGAACCTCCAATATATTTCTGTATCTACACACTGAAAAACCACATCAGAAGAGAATAAATTTGTAAATGTTTTAGAAATGTAGTGCAGTTTTTATTGCAACATTTAGATTTTGCACAAATGTAGGAGTAATGGAAAAAAAAGATAAAATAATGGGCCGTTTAGAGGCCTGTGAAGAATTTGACAAGCTGTGCAATAACCATTTATTTTTAACTGAATGTGTTGCAGAGGGAAACATCATAAACCTGCACGACATTGCTCCAAGTGGTCCTGAAAGGGGGGTTCCTTGTCTGTAGTCTGTTTGTCTCCTTCCTTGTGGATACTTTTTGCATCATAATTATTTTGACACATCAAAATTATTATGCCAATGAACTATAAATGCCATTTAGTTTTTGTTAATCATATTTTGTAAATGTAAATAAAGAACAAGTGTGGAAACCAGCTATGATGTGGCCAGTACATGATGCTTAACAGTGCTATTTTGAGTTAAAAAAAAAGTTGGAAATAAACCTTTTAGGGCCAATTTATGGCAAAATCTTTGCTCAAAACTATGCTGAACACACCTTGATACTTGTCTTCTGCATGGAAACAAAAGATTAGACCATAATAATAATAATATAAAATACACACCCCTCCACATTCCAAAATGTTTAATGTTTTAAGCGCCTCTTTATACTATTTTAATGGACAAGGCCCTAAAAGGTTCTGGTAATGTACATTTTTCATAGTTTTTATAGATTAATTTCTCAATGTTTTTCTGTTGTCTTTAGAGAGGATTTAAAGAAAATAAAAACATATTTTATTACATTTTTTGTTGTGTTTATAGTTGGACTGTACAGTATATGTACCACATACACACACGATGCACACAGGTTGTCCTATACTGTACAAATACAGCAAACACTCATCAATTTATGGAGCCCAGTGTGCCCATCACTGATAGGCTGCTGGAGACAAACGTGTCCTCTCTTATTTATAAGCCATACATATTCATTGTTGATGACTTCTTTTGTTCTCTGACAAACTATCTTTGTTTTATTTATCTTTTTTGTCATATGTATACTGCTTTACAAGTTCTATTTGATCATTTTGTGTCTTTGTTTCTGATCCCTTGTGTGTTGCTGCTCCTCCACCGGGGACAAATTAAGGTCTTATCTATCACATCTTCTTCTTTGTGCTTCTGGTTTGGTGCGGGACCTTTTATTCTTCTACCCAGTGAGGATATTACTATTTAAACTTTAGGTATTCTTAAATCTTGTGGTTGCTTCTCTGCTCTGTAACTGATAAAAGAGTCTTAGACAGCAGTTTTCATTAGGTATGTCACACCTGGTGCAAATAAAACATGAGCTAATTGTGATCCTATAAACAAGTCATAAAGCGCTGGTTTCTGAGTTTCCTTATCTCCATCGTTACGTCCTTTTCAGAGTTTGTAGACTAACACACCCTGACAGAACCCTTGCAAACATATCTGCTATACATTTTTCATTGGACACAATTTATGTATTTTTCATGCTGTCCTGAAACACAGGATGTTACTCTCTATAAAATATGTCCATCTGGAGCTCTTTAATATGCTGTTAGTGATTATGCAGCATGCTTGTGGAGCTGATAGGGATTTCTCTCTTTTAACAGTCATTTAATGGACATTATGCGCAGCGGCATGAATGCAATTAAACCACATAGTTGGCTCGCAGTGTGAATAATTTCAGCTAGAATGTGTTTGAGCAAGTATTGGTGGTTTACGGCTCTCTGGGTATTGCTGTGTGACCCGGAGTCCTTGCTTTACATTGAGTGTAGTGTTGTGCGCCATTATTATCGCATTTAGGAGCTAGATATTATCTTTTAGCGCATAAAACATTATGGATCTGACACGACTCTGCTGTGATGGTGTTTCCCACACAGTGGCTTCACAAGGTCCTCGCAGCCTCAAGCTTTTAGATAAGGCGCAAATTGCACAGAAGATTATTACATCATGATAATTTTGCCTGTAATGAACTCATAAGTTGATTTTAATGTCTAATGATCTGTTCTGAGAAGAGAAGGGCATGTGCATTAACTACAGTGCGGGACATGAGGTATGATATTGCTGTTAGAGCTCTGCAGATGTTTCAGGAGGAATCTCTTCAGTTTGCTGTAGGCAGATTTTTAGAATTAGCTCAGGAAGTGCTGAGTTCACAGACAAAAATCAAACCCTAACACCTCCTTTTTTTCTCTTTTTTGGGGCGATGTTGCCTTCTTTGCTGTATGCCCTTATCGCCTGCTCAAATCCCTCTGCTGCCTCTCTATAGGTGGGAATACTTCCAGCAAAGCCACACCACCCAAAAGGCTTTATGGTGGCTTTAATAAGCCTAAACATATTCCATCCTACGTCTCACCTCATGTAGCTTTACATTGCACAGTGTGCCCCATAAATCCATCCTGTGTGTCTGTTAAAGGACAGTACATCAGAGGTTAAATGGGAGCCAAAGGACTTTGATAGATATATACAGAGCTGGATCACCAGTATTCCCAGTCTGTTCCCAGGATATTAGCGAATGTCCGCCAACAGCTAGAACTATGTTAGACACTCAAAGATGAAGAATAAATGAACAGAATATATTTTGTTTTTATCTAACAGTGGAATTTCCTCTCTGTCCTGAAGAGTTGTGTCTTTGTCTTAGAAACCACGAAGTTCCCATCTCCCCACTTCTAATCCCATTTATCACCAATTGATGGGATTGGTGCTCAGTCTGAGTTAACCCTTTCAGGCCTGACTTATGGAAAATGTTTGAGAATATGAGGTCTTTTATTGTCCTTTAGCTAAATTTAACAAAGAAATAAACATTTTTGGGTTGATATTTAGTATTTCTCAGCATATAATTCTGCTTCTTTGGTGTCCATTAAGGGCCACAATACCAGTATTAGGTTGTGTTCAACAGGATATAAGCAAAGTTTTTTTTATCATAAAATGATGCAAAATGACTCAGAAACTGAGTCATCAAATATGTCACAATGGGTTATAGGGTTAGATACCTGTAGATGAAGTAAACAGCTATTTTTATGTGTGCTTTATATGCATGAACAGTCTGCATTCGTAACAGGTTGCAAGCCCTCTGAACCCCAGCCAATAGTATTTGTGCGCATCTAAAGCAGGGTGCCGAAGTCCGGGTCTCAAGATCTACTCTCCTGCAGCTTTTAGATGCAACCTTTCTCCAACACACCTGAATCAAATGGCTAAATCATTCGTCCACTTGTCATCCAGCTCTGCAGAAGCCTTGCAACAGAACATTCATTTGACTCAGATGCGTTGCAGAAGAGTTGCATCTAAATGTTGCAGGACAGTAGATCAGGAGGACCGGACATCGGCAACCCTTATCCCTTTTTCATGCAATTCCCACTTTAGATCAGCAGTTAAAACGATGTTTTCAAGTTTCTGCATCCATCCATTCAAACCGTTTGTTTGTTTGTTTGTTTGTTTGTTTTTGTTCAGATTAACTACTTTGCATGTTGACGGTTGACAGACACAACTTCTGTTTTCTTCTGGCTGATCTTCAGGCAAACCTGGCCTAGAAAGTAATTGACATGTGCTTACGTGTGTGTGTGTGTGTGTGTGTGTGTGTGTGTGTGTGATACCAGTGTAAAAGAGGGTTAATTTAAAGTCTCTGCCCTGATCTACCTGATGCAGTTGACATGCCAAATCCAAGATTAGTTTGTATTATTTCCACCTTATAGGGATCTGAGTGTTGAGTGACAAGAGAAGAATTTTATCAAGCTGTTTGCATTTCACACAAAGAACCACTGAAGAATCCGACTTATATTCTGATCAGAAACCAAAAGATGCAAACAGGAAAACCAGAAACAAACAGAAACATCATCTCGAAGTGTACTGGGCATGTAGCCCTTCACTGGAAACCAATAGGCAACAACTAGAAAAGAAGCACCATTATAAGAAGCTGCAGAATGGTGGAGTGCAAGGTGAAGAGCCTGAATTTGGCCCAGAATAATCTGGCACGGTTCCTTCATGACAGGCATAAACCAGCAGAACTTCTCTCCGTAAGAAGATCTGCACAACAATGCGAGTACCTTTTGTCTTGTACTACTACAATTACTGTAGTTTCCAATCAGAAATGACATCTTACGTTTGTGTAATTCCAGTCAGATTTTTTTCATTCGAAGAAATGGAGGCAAGTTAAAGGGGCTGCACGGTGGAGCAGTTGGTTAGCACCGTGGCCTCACAGCAAGAGGATTGCCAGTTTGAGCCTCAGTTGGGGCGGGGGTCAAACCTGGAATCTTTCTGTGTGGAATTTGCATGTTCTCCCTGTGTTAGTGTGGGTTCTCTCCGTGTTAGCGTGGGTTCTCTCCGTGTTAGCGTGGGTTCTCTCCGTGTTAGCGTGG
>JBAMHV010000010.1:4256913-4280776 GCA_037177535.1 Pseudomugil gertrudae
TGCGCGCATGGATGTGTGTCAATCATGTATATGCACTGAGCACTGTCAGACAGAGCTGTGGCCCTGCTCCCTGACACTGAGTAGACAACCAACACCTCTACAGACCATAGCTTTGATCCTAAACACAGCAGCAAATCCAGGTGGGACCAGAGGGTTTGACCTTTGTTTCGTTTTGATGAATGATAAAACCTTTCATTATTTTTTTTATATTCATATATATAAAATGTTTTCTTTAGATAATCAATAAAAGTGTATTCAGCTTTCAGCATAAAATTAGAAAAAAACTGTTAGTACTGATCACTAACTAACGTATAACTTGTTGTATAACCTGTATAACTGTTTAAAAGTCTAAATCTACGCTTTAAAGTCTTGTAATATCATCCATTAAAACCCTATTTTTTGGTTGAAAATATAAAATTCCCAGTATTTCAATGAGTGCCTGATAAAAGGTTAAGCTCATACTCTGATGGATGCTGCAGGAAGCACTGGTCTGCTGCTTTCTTGTAATATCAGATTCATGAAGGAAAAAAATCACTAAATGGAAGTTTTCCATTGGAGGACATCTCTGTCTCAAATTTTAAACCCCACTATGGAAAATGAATCCTTTATGCAGTGCGATAAATTCCCTGGAGATGCTCCCAGGAACAACATGAAACTGCATCCTTTGTAAAAACCTACAGTGCACGAGCTTAACATGGCACACCAGTGGTTCAAAATGTGCACCCATAATCCACAGGTCTTTGTCCCAAATGCTGTGTAGATCCAGCAAGAGTAAAAAGAAAAGACTTTGTAATGCTCCTCCAGAAACTACAAGCTCATCAATAAAAAAAAAATTTAACTAGTAGTGCGTCTGTACTTTATGATATTTTTATCTCTTGTAGTGTCAGTCTAGCATTCACACAATATTCCCTCGGGGAGTTGTGCTCCTGTAGAAATCAATATGGAGTTCACTGACGGTATGCAGCACTAGTCTCTGTCTCTTTGTCTTTACCCCCTCCATGACTCTTAAGGGGAGCGGAGGAGGAGGGGGGGGGGGGGTACAGAAATAGCAATCTCCCAGAATGAGGATCATATCTGACACACAATGTAACAGCAGAAATACTTAAAAGCTCCTTTTGTCCCACAAACACACACAAATGAGGGGAAACCATCGTGGGGATATTGATGGAGACAGACACAGATGGAGTCAGTTGAGCTTTTAATAGAGCATCAACTCTTTCCCCCGTTTGGATAAATAATACATCAATCAGTAAATTTAGATGTAATAGATGATATTGACCTTTTGAATGTTTTTTTCCCCACTTCAACAGAGTGAGCATGAGCAGTGATTGAGAGAGGAGGAAAATATTTAGAGGTGGGAGATATGCGATGCAGAGGAATATGCACAAGTTGTCAATAGACGCAGACAAAGCATCTTAATCAGAGTGCGACAAAGCGGTGATCGATCATGGGGGGGGTGACGATGTAGCAGCGAGTTGCAGAGGCCCTGACCTGAGCTGCACTGCAGATGGAGCGGAGAGGCTGAACATGCTGCACAGATCCTCAGAGACCCCCTTTCTTTATCTTTTATCCTGTTTTTGTCTCATCTTTTCTATCTCAATTCGTCCCTGCTGGCTGCATTGGCTTCCTTTATATCTCTGTATCAGCCTCTTTCCATTTTGATTACTGTCTGCAGCTCCATCTTTCTGCCCCCTCCATCTCCCTTCCTTTCCTCCTATATTTCTGTCTGGTACCCACCATCTGTCATCCGTTGTCTTCTTCCATCACCCCCGCCCGTCTCCTCCACTCATTTTCACAACCTCAATCCAATTCAAGGAGCTTTATTGGCATCATAAGATGAATTTTACTGTCTCTCTGTGTCTCTTTCTGGAACATTTGTCTTCCTGTTACTAATTCTCTACTTTTAATGTGCCTCCACAAAACTCTGCTGAGTTGCAGGGGCCACGGTCAGTCTGCAGTCAGTCCAAAGCACTCTGCAGCATCAATATGAAAGTCAAGGAGGAGCATTCTTCATTACCTTGCTCATGAAACGAGGATGAAACTGCGTGCAGTGCTTTCCATTTTAGTGTGACGTAAAAGAACAGCCCACCTAATAAAACAACTTTAAAAGTTGTATTATGGTCTGAGGTGGCCTTGTTGTGACATTTATGCATACAGTGACACCATGTGGGGGAAAACCAGAACAGATTTTAAACATTTGTATGAGGCTTGGCTGCAGAAACATAAACTTTTGATACAAATTCATACCTCAAAGAGCATCCCGTTTATTGAAGTTAACCCCTTCAGTTCTCCTCAGAATGGAAACGTATGTGTGTGGCCGCAGAAAGTTTAATTAACACATCTGTACATATGGTTTGAGTGGATGAAAAGTGAAGTTACTTCTTTTTTGTTTGCATGTCTGCACTGAATTAAATTGCCTTGCCGGGCTCCAAAAGAGGCCCGAAGACCACTAGAGGGCCCCAAAAGCTACTTAAAGAAACAACTTCACTCTCTGAATACTGTAAATTTCCTGCTTCATGCCATTCAACTCAGATATACAACAAGAAATGAGAGAGAACTAGAGGAAGTTGAACATCCCATCCAGACTTCTTCAGGATGGAAGGGATTGTTCTTTTAGTGATTTTTGTTTGTATCCAGGAAGTGACGGTGAGGGCTCAGTGGGGTCAAAACAAGCCAAGGGAGGTCCACAGACTGTAGGGGAGGTCGTCCCATCCTCAAAAAGAATTGGGAAAAAAAGTTGGGTGGGAAGAAAGATGTGTCAAGTTATACACTAACACATGGATGTTCACAGAAAATTAAAAGATTTAGCCTTCAAAATAAAAGTGTTCATCAGTTGTTGAACAATATAAGTCAAAATGTCAAAAACGTGCATAAAGGGTACGTGTGTGTTACAAATCCTGACTAGTCAACATTAAAATCTGTCTCTACTACAGACTCTATTACAAGAATAAACTAATTCCTAATAATGTTTATTATAACCTTATCTTTGTGCCTATCTTTGTCACTGAAATGCAGTGGTAATGCAATTGTTTGTGTTGCTTGCATCAACACAACCATGTCATTCATCATATTGGAGCATTCATACAAAATAGATAGCTATTCAGCCTGTTTACATTTTATCAATACATAAAAGTTATAGATTTTAATGATTAAAATGGTGAAATATACAAGACTTGTGATACAGCTCATAGCAAGTTTTACTTGTTATCATTTGAGTGTATTCACAGCAGTAAAGCCATACAATGCAAGATCGTTCAAAGTGGATCAAATCGTCATACAAATAAAACAAAACATTACTATGTTCAAATTTCTAAAGAGTTGCTTAATATACATAAGCTAAAAAAGTAGAAGAAAGTAAGAAGAAATATGTAAATAAAAGCATCACTATACATATCTGTAGAAGTAAATATTATATGTGATAAATTCGGTGTTTATGAGTAATTAATGCATCAGCGTAAATCAATAAATATTTAAAAATATATTAATAAAACTCTAGACCAAACCTTACTGGACTTAATTAAAGTTTTTAAATAAAACTATATCTAAAATTAAATATATATTTTTTACAGAAACGAGCAGTATGGTTTCAAAATTGTTTAATTTTGAAAGGGCAAACCGGAAGCTGTGTGTGTTTGTTTCTACGTGACGTGCCGTCCTGGCGAAGGTGATCCTCCTTTTTAAAAAACACCGTCCAACACAGCGACAGCCAGAGTCACTTTACGTGATTTTCTATTCTTTTTTCACACCTTCACACATCAACTAAACAAACTTAGGAGTCGACTGAAAATGTTGTCGTGAGTGTCCGTGGGATTTAACGTGTTTGTCCTGGGAGGAAAGTCGGGAAACTACGGGGTGAAAATGGAGAGCCCAGCTGAGTGAGAGTGGGGTGAGGAGGCTGGATTTGGCACAAGTTGGGAGTCCTGCCCTGTTGCTAGCAGGCTAGTTAGCGTGTTAAGGCTCTTCGCTGTCTCCTTCCAGTTAACAGGTGAGATTTAAAATAACTTTTTACTCTGTTTGATAGCAAAATAGTTGTTTAAAAGTTCAGAAGGTGTATCCAGATGTTGGCCTGAATTAAAATAACGTGTGTCAAAGTTTTTGTGCTATGGTTAAAAAAAACTTCACCTGACCAGGGCCTGGGCTAAAAGTAACAAAATATCTCTAGTATAACTGTTTATAAGTTTCTCAAACAAATAAGCTCTTTTATTTGTGATATTTAGATGTTTAAATGGGATTTGGGGGATTTTTAAATATATTTTCCATCTGTAAGACACCCTTAAAATGTTTCAGACTTTAGATTTCTAACTCAGAAATAAATGAGCCATGTGTGACATTTTACATTTTTATGTTTGCTTTGCCCTTTTGAATGAAATGGAAGACTTCTGTATCGCGTAGGGAAATTGTTATTTAATGTTGACCCTAAAATTTTACATAATGACTGAAAATCATTACCCTCCATCCATGCATCCTGCATCCCATCTGTGTTATCTAAAATTAAATTCATTTCTCCTCTTTAAGGTCTGATTCTCTCCAGCCTGGGATTCTCCAGCTTAACCTGCCAGTGTTGCAGTTTTTTTTCCAATGTTTCAGCAATAAACTTATTTTCCATGGAAGTTCTGCATGATTCAGGAGGTTAACTACTTTTTCTCCTAAAGGGGCCCCCACTTAAACTTCTTTTGGAGAAGCTTTACCTCCCTGACGGTCCACTCCCACCTTCATCAATCACATTTTTTGCTCCAAGCATTTTTACGTGTAGTTTTCTGAGATGAGGCTCTTACTGATTCCTCAAGGTGCTTGAGGTACATCTGCCAATCAACATTACAGCCAGGTGACTTCCCCTCTTGTAGGAACACCACAACAAAAGACCAGTTTTCACTGCGGGAGTCAGAAATACACAATGGATTTGTAAACTTGTGGGACATTTTGTCAGGATTACTACAGCTGAAAAACCTGGCTGCCTCTGCCAGCTCACTGAGACTGGATGGGTATAATCGGCTGGATTCACAAACGCCTGTCTGAGTGTGGGTCCAGCCTGGATGTTGCATGTCCTGAGTGTGCTGGATCAGCTATTGCTGTAATGAGGCCGGGCTCCTGGTGGCCTGTGTGGCTGGCTGGGCAGGTGCCTCAGGTGATGTGATGGGGTGCTGGAACAGTAAGGTCCTCCCTGAGCCCCCAAAGGACGTCCAGTTGGATCTTGTCAAAAAGGTAATGGATACCTTTTCATTTAAAAGTTTCAATTTAAAGAAATTGACACATGCAGCATGGTGGAGCAGTGGTTAGCTCTGCGGGCTCACAGTAAGAAGGTTGCTGCTTCGAGCCTCGGCTGGTTGGAGGTTTGAACAGTGGCCTTTCTGTGTGAAGTTTGCATTTAAAATAAAAAAAATTGAGAAAAGTGGACAAATGTGGGGCGTAAGGGTTAATAGTGATGCTTAGGGAACATCTATTACTGTAATGAATAGGAAATAGGTATTCTCAAGTCTTTAGAAAATCTGATCTTTCCATTTAATTCGACATATTCTCAAGTTGTTCTCATTTATTTTGCATTTGTGAAGAAATATGCTCCTATTTTCTTCAGGTGGATCCTCCCCAATCTCCTCAGACAGATATCTACAGGCACTTCATAGGAGGGGATGGGACCAGGAGCAAGATGGGTGTGGCTGGCAGCACGGCAGCTGAAAAGCCAGAATTCACCTCAACATACCAAGACCAGGGTCAAGCTGCGACGCCTACTGCTTCCGCTCAACGCCCTAAAGACCCGTCGGAGCTGTCGGACCCTCAGCGGAAAAAAGTGGCAAAGTATCGAGCCAAGTTTGACCCCAGGGTCACAGCAAAGTACGACATTAAAGCTCTGATAGGCCGTGGCAGTTTTAGTCGTGTTGTTCGAGTGGAGCACAAGAGCACCCGGCAGCCGTACGCCATCAAGATGATAGAGACTCGCTACCGGGAGGGAAGGGAGGTGTGCGAGTCGGAGCTGTGCGTCCTGCGACGTGTACGCCACACCAACATAATCCAGCTGATGGAGGTGTTTGAGACAGCGGAGCGTGTCTACATGGTGATGGAGCTGGCCACCGGAGGAGAACTCTTTGACCGCATCATCGCTCGTGGGTCCTTCACGGAGCGAGACGCCACACGGGTGCTGCACATGGTGCTGGACGGCGTGAAGTATCTCCACGCTTTGGGGATCACCCATCGTGACCTGAAGCCGGAGAACCTGCTGTACTACCACCCCGGAGCCGATTCCAAGATCATCATCACCGACTTCGGCTTGGCCAGCAGCAGGAAGAAAGGAGACGAGTGTCTGATGAAGACCACCTGTGGCACGCCGGAGTACATCGCCCCTGAGATCCTGGTGAGGAAGCCCTACACCAACTCGGTGGACATGTGGGCGCTGGGGGTGATATCGTACATCCTGCTGAGTGGAACCATGCCCTTTGAGGACGACAACCGCATGAGGCTGTACCGGCAGATCCTGAAGGGAAAGTATAGCTTCTCTGGAGAGGTGAGCAGCGAGATCAGTCGCTTTCTTCTCTTGTAACCCAGAAAGACTTCACCCACATTTGGAATACATTCCTGACACTGCATGAGGCTTTGTCAACAGATTTCCACAAAGTTTGGCTTCTCTTTTTTTTTCACACAGCTTTCCTCCTTTCTTACTCCCTATGCTCACTCTTACTTCCATCTTCTGCACTTTTCTATATCTTCCCATATAACTTCTCCAAATCAATACGGTTGCTTACTGAAGATTATAGATCCATGCTTAATGTGCATGTAGTTGGAAAATATGCTGAGTAGCCTGTTCCTTTGTTTCATAGCGTGGGATGATAATGTTGCCAGAGAGGCCTTTAGTTAATGTTTGCCCCCACATGCAGCCACTCCAACGCAAATAAAAACCCAGCAGTTTTGTAATATTTAATGAGAAGCAGTTGAGTCTTCTCAGTTTTCTGGGGCTTCATCCAGACTTCAACATCTCTGCCTGACAGGTAAGATAAGCTCAGACCTGAAACATTTAATAACTTAAGTTCTGCAAGGAGTGAAGCGGAGCTTTGAGCTCCGAGTCAAGAAGGTTGGAAATAATAAACAAAGCTTTTTTTTTCCTTTTTATATGAGTATCATACGTGGTGCATTTTTTTTTGTGTTGCCATGTGCATTGGGAAATAAGTTTGCAGCATTAATGTGACAAGAACATTTCTGACACTTTAAACTGCTTTGAGATTTATTTTCGGGACGTTTGGAAGCAAAAACCTAAAGCACAAGAGAAATACATCAACGTATAAGTTATTCCTTCCAACAGATATGGAGCATTATTATAATTCAGTTTGCATTATTACTGTTTCTTTAGCTGCCAAATGGTCTCCTGTGCTTATTAGCTTGTTGGTAGGTTTGTCGCTACAGGGCTTGCAGCATGTGGCATTTTTATGAAGTTGGCTGAAAACATCAGCTTCCTGCAGGGAAAACTCTGCAGTGACATGTTTTAATTGTTGTTGAAACAAACTTAATAATCTGTGCTTTAGACATGTCCTGTAGACTTTTACTTTTGTTTTTTCACTCTGTGTTGATCACAAAGTGATACAGAAAGTCATTTTTAGCCCCTTTTCAAGCACAACTGCAGCTCAAACTGCTTCACACAAAAGAAAGTTTTAAAAATGCAATTAAAGATTAAAAAATGGGTATAAAACAACTGATGTAACAGGGAGAAATAATACATTTAATAGTTAATGCATACATTAATTTTTAAACTGTAAAAGAATAACTTAAATAATACCTAAAAGGTCAAACAACAAAAAAATTAACTGATTAATAATGACCAACAGTATAATTGATATAAAATCATAGTTTCTGGTGAAACTGACACCAGTTTCGTTTCATTCGCACAATTCTAGCAACGTGAGCTGCAACTTCTCGCCTTCCTGTAATCTTTGTAATTGTATGTATATTTGGAAGGAATGGAAGTAATCATCTTGAAAGTTATTACTCGGAGCAAAGATTAATTCTTAAACACAGACTAAAGTTTTTCTAATGTAGATTTGGGGAATAGTTTTCTAGACGTGTTAAATGATTTTCCGTAGTTTGTTGGATGTTTGATTCTCTTTGTTTTGTTCTCTATCCTGATGATCCCACGCTGCTTTAGTAATGTTGAGATCTGAGCTCTGGGGAGGATCCGTACCTCCATCAGACCTGTCACCGCTGATCTTCAGTCCACTTCTGTTGTGTACCATACTCAGTCTCTTCTCCCAGTCTTCTATACAGTTCCATTTCTATAGAGACCATTTTTGATGAATCTTCAGCCATGAGTAGATGGTTCATCTCATGGTCCACATTCACCGCTCAGGTCTTTCTTTAGGACATCAGATCCTGCTCATCTGCTGTGGATAGTTTCTTTTTAGTTCTTGCACATCTTCTTTTGTCTTCCATTGTCCAATTTCTTCAAGCCTTTCACGGGCACGCTGCATCCCATGCATCCCAGCTTTTATGAATCACTGCATTGCTGCTGAATTGCTGTTTTCTGTGTCGGACTGTGATATTTTTGCCGTGGATGTAAACACCGTCTCTTTGTGACAGGCTTGTAAAGATCCCATTTAAGAATGGCTTTAAATCTTCTGTTATATGTTGACAAACACTGGTATGTTGGAGTCTGAAAATGGTTGGGTACAAGGACTGGACTGAGAATTAGGAGGACTAAATGCCAATGAAAAGAAAAAACATTTAGAAAGTTTGCAGAGCTGTTGCTATGACGACTTATGGAGGACTAAGGCAAGTTTATTTTTATAGGGCATTTCATGTATGAGACAAAGTGGTTTACATAAAAACATTAAAAGCATTACTGATGTTACTGATGAAGCAGTACGATGTACTGATGTAAGTAGAGCAACAAATGGCAAAAATCTCGTTAACCTAAAATAATAATTAAATGAAAGTAGTTACTGTGCACTTCAAGGTTACAGGCTTGATGGGTAGTTTTAAGAGCCCGGGTCTCCAGGTGTTTACCGATGCTGACCCTCTTCTCTTTGCTACCAAACAGAATTATGTTATTTCTTCATTTAATTGCAGACAGTTTCCTCATTCATGTGTTTATGTGCTCCAAACACTGACACAGTAGATCTATTAGACTGCATTCATCTAGTGATGAAGACACAAACCTGTGCATTGTCTGCATAACTGTGATAATTGATTAAAAGTTCTGTAACATTTGACCCAAAGGGAGCAGATAGAATTTAAACAGAAGAGGTCCTAACACTGACCCCTGAGGTACTTCAAAAGTCGTGTCCACTCGCTCAGATTCATAACTGCCGATCGTAACAAAATAACTGACCTTCTAAAAAGGATCTGAACCAGTTAAGATCCACTCCAGAAAGCCCAACCCAGTTTTCCAGCCTGTGCAGCAGGATTCTGTGATCTACAGTATCAAATGCAGCACTGAGATCCAGCAGAACCAGGACTAATACTTCCAAAGATTTCCACTTTAATTACAAGTTAATTTGCCTTCTTGGGAAAAACTATGAATATTGGAGAGGTGTTTCAGGACCTTTGCTCAGTCATGTTTGTGCACCCAGTGGTGCCTTCAGATGGATTTTGGGTTGGTGTCCCAAGTGCCACTAAAAGCTTTTATTCAACTAAACAAGTTTTATAAATGGACATCACTAAAACTAAGGGCTTATGTGCATTAATTATGTGCACATTTTTTTAGATCATGGAAAAACTCCTAAAATGATTCTTTATGAACGCTGACTGTGATTGGAGGAGCTGTGGTGGAGTTCGGCCTGAATGCACTTTCTCCAGGGACACGAGTCCTAACAGCTGTGATAAATAATGCTCACATATACAGCTACAGTCCAGGAACTAGTCGCTGCCCAGACATTGCTGTAGGTGGGGAGAAATGTATGTCAAAGTGTTTTATATGTGTCATGTATCTTTAGTCAACCCTGCTGATTTACCTGCTGTGTGAAGATGGGGGTCAGCTTTGTGCTGGAAGACTGAAAACACAGCTGGTTGCCAAGCAGGACATCGTGTGCAATCTGTGTATGTGTGTGTGTGGAAAGGCACGCAGCACTGATATTCCCAATTCTTGTCTAAGCAGGGGGTAGAGTTTGACTCACTACCAGTTTCTTGTACTTCAGTTTCTTAGAATATTTCCTTAGAGACCATTTAGTTGGGGAATGCAAAACATACACGAGAAACCAGACCAAGTGGCTCAAATCCTGTAAATGTATCCAGTTCTGAAATTACCAGAGGATTAAAACTCCCACTGAGATGAATTCACTGAAGATCCAAACATGGGTGGAACTTGTCGGTTCAGAGCTCATGTTACAGCCAGACTGGTGCTGCATTTCCTGGCCTTTGTGCTTCTGCTACCATCTTGTGTCCTAACAGCAAAACTCTGCTTCAGAATAGTTTCAGATGCTCTGTAACTGAGCTACAGCTGCTTATGCAGGAATAATTCAACTACATTATGTACAATGCAAACGGGGGGTGTTGCAACCGCCTTTTCTCTGCTCTTGTTTTTATTTTTTTATTTTAGAAATAATGTGTCATCTTCAGGTTTCACAGAGCAATTAAATCATTATTTAATCAAAATGGATCAAACCAATCTGTACACTGTACACAGCAGGGTGGTGAAAATCAGCCCTGCTCATGGGTTGAATCTGGACTTAGTGGAAGTGAAACAGACATTAACAGCTTATTCTTTTTTTTTTCTAAAGGCAAGGCAAGTTTATTTGTACAGCACATTTAATGTACAAGACAATTCAAAGTGTTTTATATAAAAACATTAAAAGTCAAATATTATAATGACAATATAAAAGTAATAAAGGCTGAAACTAACGGTAAAAATCACAATTAAATGAAGCTGATTATTGTTTTTACTTTAATAATCTCCACTGGGAGATTCCATTTTATTGAACCTGTTATCAGAGTCATGAACTTCTCACCTGTCTTCCTCTCTGCAGCCGTGGCCCAGTGTGTCCAACCTTGCCAAAGACTTTGTGGAACGCATCCTGACAGTGGATCCAAGTGACCGTCTCACGGCCGGACAGGCCCTGAAGCACCCCTGGATCGTCAGCATGGCGGCCGCCTCCTCCATGAAGAACCTGCACCGCTGTATATCTCAGAACCTCCTGAAGCGCGCCTCCTCGCGCTGTCACAGCACCAAGTCGGCCCAGTCAATGCGCTCCAGCCGCTCCACCAAATCCAACAAAGCCCGCCGGGTGCGAGAGAAGGAGCTGCGCGAGCTGAACCGTCGCTATCAGCAGCAGTTTAACGGCTAAAACCGAGACTAACGGCAGCATTGGCTTTTTCTTTTCGGGGGGGATGACTCTGAGCAGTGAATACTTTGTTTTCTAATAATTAAGGACTACCAGCAATCTTTTCATTGTTGTTGGAGCCAAAAACACCTTGAAATGATCTCTTTAAACCAGAACAGTGACTTCACATGTACCTGCTGCCACTGGGACACAAGTCAAACGGAGGATGAATGGATGAAAACGCAGCTCGCATCCATCAGTGCTGAGCTGCAGCAGCTCCATCATCTCCCCACAGCCACTCACACTGATCCAGTCAGCAGGTTTTCACTCCTTCCTTTGTGTTCTTTCCATCCCTGTGTCACTACATATTTATTTATTATTGTTGATTATTGGTCTCAATGCAAACGGTCACTGGATAATGACCTTCCACAAAGATCTGTTGAACAGAGTTCTGGACACTGATGTTTTTAAGAAGAAAGGACTCTTTAAAGATTGGGGGGAAACAAATTCCCCGTCACACACGTGCTGTGAATTTGTTATTGTACTTAATGTTTTATGTCACACTGCAGCGTAGTCTCACTTTTGAAGAACATCATGAAGGTGTATTTTTAATTGGCTCTAAGCTCATCTAATCTTGCCATCATTGCTCTGGTTGTACTCTCAGAAGATTGTGAAGCTGTTGGTTAAAGCTTTAAGCCACTCCCCATAAAGCATAAGCCGTGGTTATTGTATATGATGATATGAGGCCCGCATGTGTTTTTTATCCTGTTTTTTTAATATTCTTCCCTTTCAACACAAAGATCTCAGCCATTGGTGCGACTTAGTTGTTATGCATTACCAAAACAAAGTACTTTTCAGCATCCAAACTACTACTGATGTAGAGCAGTGGCTCTCAAACTGGGGACACCACATAATTGTAAAACCTGTATGGCCTACATTAATGAAATTTTTAATCCTGATAGGTCTGTCAAATTAGCAACTTTATTTTTAACACATAAACAACTATGTTAGTACATGTTTTAAAAATCATAGGTGGCATGAACTCCACAAGCAAAGCTAATTTTGGGCATGCAGGTGCCTTGTTACAGCAATGAACCGAATCCACAAAAATAAAACTGGGGGGGGTCATGCCTCAAAACGTTAGAGCCACTGATGTAGAGATAACACAGTTAAACCAAACATGGGAATCCGTTAGAACTTGACTGCTCAGCTGATTCATGCACAGTGTGCACGTTTTATGCATGAGGTTATCGAATCATTCCTCAGAGGTGGAATTCAGGTGCATTTAATTCCCCAAATGGAAAAATAGAAAAATGGCTTTTCTAGAGAAATAAATGTCCAGCCCCCATGTGACCCCGTTCAGGGAAAAGTGGTAGAAAATGGATGAATGTATGGATAGATAAACAATTTATCTATAAAGGGCTGTCTGGGATGTCACGTTCACCAGAATATTCTAAGTTAGTAATATGTTTGTGCAAATTAGTTTCAGATTGATTCTGCAAACAGAAACAAAGTCAGACTAAATATACCTAAATTTCTGGTGTTTATCTCTAGTTCCACATGAGGTTAATGAAGCATGTGCTCATTTGTAAATGACTGGCCCATTTGGAGTCAGATTGGCCATAAATCCTATTTGAACAGACAGTAGCCAGTAGAAATGACCCCTTCTCACAGCTGCTGTTTATTTATGGCTTTTAACTTTCACACTTGAAGAAAATATCAAAAGCAAAAATCTTTAAGTTGAGTTTTTAAAATGCGAGTTGAGAAACCAGCGTGGAGTCCTAACATGGCTACTTCCACACATCCTCTTCGTTGTAGTTTACATAGTTTAATCCAACTACTAACTCACTTTATACAATCAAACGAAGTTCCACTTGCGTTTGCAAAGTGTAGGCCGATTCCATCTTCTCTAAAGCTGGTTTGGATGTTAAGCAGCTGCAGTGACCTCGATGGAAGTTAATGTGCAGTGCATATGAAACCATTTCTGTGCGGCAGACCATCGATGTTGCCTTCACACTGATGTGGCACTGAGCCTCCGTTTGGGTTCATTACTAAGGAGGAAACGAGCCAAACCGCTGCAAGCCGGTATGAAAACACCTGAATTACCCTGAGAGAAAACTCGGATTAACGATCATTACTTCACTCTGCAGAGGAGTGCCATCCCTGATAGAGAGCTGGTGATTCACACCAGTTTAGCCACTATTAATCCCAGAGTACTGGTCAGTGGAAGAGTTTGATGCATTAAAACCAAAGGAAGTATGTTTATAACCAATCTCCAGAGTTTAAGAAAAAAGGATCCTTTCTGCTGCTTTTCCTGTTTTTTTTTTCATGCATACAGGAATCAGAAGGTCATGTGAAATACTTTGCAGCACGCCACTTTAATGATGGACTTCTCGCAGCTCTGACTGGTGTTTCCACCAAGTCTGATGGATTCCTGCATCAGGAGCTCCACGACGAGCCAGAGGAATCCGAGTCACCAAGCTCTGCTGCAAGTTCAACTTTAAACTGGATTTTTTTTTCTGTTTGCATGCATTCAGAGGAAGCTGGCTATCCCGTATGGGTTAGCCATATCGTCAGGTCATCTTTAAGTAGTTTGTTTGGTGAAAATGTCAGCATTCATCCCATCTGGTTCTGAAGCTGGAGAGGTTTGACGTGTCTGAAGTGTGCGAGCGACAATCCCCCTGTATGGATCCTGTAAAAGATGAGGTCAGGGAATGTGAAGGATCAAGCTTTTTCTCTGAGGTTTGCTCTTGCACTTAATGCTGGATCCTGAAGCTCCACGCAGAAAATGAAGTTATTAGCCTGTTCTATATGCTCATTTTTCATGTTTTTAGATGAATCTGGAACATCCATCCATAAACATGGCACCATTCAGATTTCCTGAACTCTGTTTCCCACAGGTTGCACAACATTCCTCCCGTTTGTCCCGTTTATGTTCCCCTTCACGACAAACACTTCATGTTCAGAGCTCAACAGCATTTTCTTGTTTTCCCCCTTTTTGTTGAACTTTTCTCTCAGTCTTCATGTATTCGATTGCTCCGGGGGCCTCCCAGCGTAAAGCAGATCTTTGGTTTGTAATGATTTTGCTGTGAAGTTGGAGAAAGATCCCTGACGCCGTGAACTTTATCGAGCCATGTCGGCTGACCTCAGTTTTTTTTTTTTTTTGTGGGGGTCTTTGCTTTCGCTCGTCCTTTCCCTTTCATCGTGTTCTGCTCTGACTCGGCTGCTGTTTCCCATCATATTGCAGGTCTTTAAACGCCTGATATCCACACTGTTCAGTCTACATCAAATGCATTGTAGACATGAAACGCAGAACAAACTGACTCCGTGTTCGTAGTGGAAAGCAGCTGTGGTACCGGTTTGCATGAAGGTGTCGTACTTTCTGCAGTCAGCATCCATGTGAAGTAAACTTTCCAAACTTGCTGTTGTTGAGTTGGCACAGGATGGCGTGTATCAGGTTCAACAGAGAAACCTTTTTATTTGCAGAATGTCTGCACATTTTTAATGTATATCCTGTTTTTAATGTCTGTGATTTTATACAAATGCTGTTTTAAATGAAGTAGCCATTCCAACACTGTTAGCTGAGAACAGTTTGTATTTTGTTTAAATGATGGATAACACTCTGATTCCTCTATCATTAACTTTCTTTTTTAAAGAAATGTTTTTTAAAGGGTGACTCGTTTGTGCCAATAAAGCACTCGAACCTGACTGGCTCCAGCAGCGTTTGTGTTTCTCTCACAAAAAAAGCAAAAAAAAGGCAGTTTTCCATTAGCACCAGCTTGCTTCATCTTAACTTGGTTTAGTTTCTTTTTTATTGCAGTCCAGTAGCAGATCTAAGCGGGGCAGGGTAGGCCTGGACTCTGTGCGAGACAAGCTCTACAACAACACCAAGATGGAAGACATTGAGGAGATTGTGTATCTGCTACTTGGTCTCTAGATGCTTTTCAGCAAATAAAATAAAAAGAGAGTGAGAGACGGCTGCACGCAGCAAACAAAATACCTCAGAAATACAGGGAAGTTGTAAAAACTACAGTTTTACCAAGCAGAGAAGACAGAGAGTGCAGAAGAGAGGCTAGCTGCAATGGCATGTGCAAAGGGGTCATTAAGGGGTTATGGGCTGGGACCTGTTAATATAATTTACAGCTCCGCCTCCTAATTACCTGCACCAGCTCTAAGCACAGGTTTGGATATATAACATATTGTTGTATGCTTGCTGTTAGGTTTTTCTTTCAATAATGCATCAAGATAAAGTTGCAAGCATACTGCTTTTCCAGTATCAACCACACCACTGATGTTTCTTTAGTTAAATATCCCACAGTGCTGTGCTGCAGTACGTCACATGCCCAAACAGATACCACACCCCTCCTCCTAAATCACATCCACAAACAGCTGGAATTAAAGATTTATTATTAATATCTGCTCAGTTTTACTTTTCAGACCGATATGTTAAAACAGACTAATTGATTCAGGGTTCAAACACTATTTTTTTGCAGTTACTCATTTTGTTAGAAGACATGTAGAATAATTCCTAAAACACTGAACATTTGTACATGCATATGCAAAGGTTTAGATAAGATCAACGTTGGTTATTTAGCAAAGACCCTGTATAGAGCAGCTTGGGTCCTTTACCAGAGTCCCGGAGCTACAGACCACCACTCTTCCAGAGATTGCAACCTGAATAATAGATGAGAGGAAAACTACATAAATTTAAATAACTTACTATGTGCCATGAGCCATGTGCCAACATGACTAAAATACAATACACAAGGAAAAATGTTTCTAACTAGTCCAGGGATGTCCAAAGTCGGTCCTCGAGGGCCACTGTCCTGAAAATTTCTGATGTATCCCTCTTCCAACACACCTGGCTTCCATTAAATGAACACAAAAGCCATGAAGTTGAACATAATGATTGATTAACCTGAGTCAGCTGTGTTGGACCAAGGATACATGGAAAACCTGAAGGATTGTGGGCCTAGAAGACCAACTTTGGACTAGTCTAATGAGCTAAAATATATTTTAGGTGTGGATTCAGCTTAGGTAATTGGAGAAGAAGATATTAAACTGAATATATAAATTTGTTAGGCACAAATTAATTAATAAAACTGCACATGAAAAACATTTTAGTGGACTATATTGATATATTTAATTATATCATAATATGTTCTTATAAATCTGTTTCTCGAGTGTAAACAGCGACCTCTACTGGCAGAAACGCAACATCGCCCTAGAGGCTGAAATGAAGGCGGCCTTGTGGGTTGCCAGATTTGAGCTTTACTTACCGTTATCTATTAGATGTTTAAATATGAAAGAGCAAAGTTTTGTAATACACAATATGATTACATAACTTATAACTGAAAACCCATCGGAGAAAACAGCTGTTTCTTTATGTTAAAATGAATAAATGAGTTAATCCCATCTGCGGATTGACGACGACTAGTTAAAGAAACCTGGCACTCAGTTGAAACCAGACGTCAGTGTTCTGCAGCTGTGCTGTTTCGTGACTCTGTTGCTAGCTTTTGTTCGGTGGACATGAAATAACACATGTAACAGCCAAAAACATAACCATACGGACGGCAGCCAATGTTAATGAGGAAATAAATATAAACATTGGCCGGTCTTGAGCTTGGTAAGTAAAATGCGGCGCACGAACAATAAAGAGGTACTGTCTAATAACACTAAGCTAGCGAGCTAACGATGTACATGTGAAATACTGAAGCTGAAAATCTATTAGCATGGCTGTTTGTTTACAAAACCAAACCCCGAAGGCGAAATGAAGCTTTCAATACAGTTATAGTGTGTACAATAATAGCTCTTTCCGCGTATATAGTTATTATCCACCATATGTTTCTGCTGGTTCTGACAGACATATGATTGTAAAGTGGTGTGCAGATGAAATGGTTGCTGGAAAGCTCATTTTCTTTATTAGCTTAGTTAAATGATTAGTTAGCTTCATTTTGGTTCAATGCTCAGTATTTTCAATCAAAGATTAAATTTCGCATTTAAAAAACGATAAGCTGTAATTTAACACGAGGGCGATTAAATTATACTTAAATTCATACAACACTCTTTTAGCCTTCATATTAAACCAACTATGTGCATGAGAGTGATTTAGCTTTACTTAGTGAACCACGATCGATACATTGCACAAGATAAAGTTAGATCCATTTGCAAAAAGGAGAAAACAAAGTATTTGTGTGCCAGATTGTAATAATTGCTGTTAAACTCCAGTACTTCTATGTCTTTAGCTTCAACAATGGATTTTTCTTAGTTCTGATTGGACTGAAGTATTTGTCTCCTAACTATTTTGTAGAGATTTGTTGGCTTTTGTGGCTCGGTGTCATGTTGACACAAGTGGTCCCAGGCTTTCCTTTACAGCCCAGCCCTAACCAGAGGGACTATTTTTACAGCCTTGGCTCTAAACGGTAGTCTTCAGATCTCTATTGTTTCTTCTCCCAGGCAAGGATCCGGCTCCAAGCCGGATCTACTCACTGATCCTTCTCCTCCTCCTTTCAGAGCAGACCAACCAGGGGTTTTAATTACTTCATCTACACCCTTACTAGCTACAGTATGTGGGCATATATCTGCAGTAATTATCTACTGTGTGGTTAAGTCAAAGAAGAGCGAGACATGCACACAGACATGCTTTGAAAGTAAGGATGGGGGTTTGATGTAACATCTAATTAATATGAGCATAACGCCTTCTTAATGTGTACTTTTAAGATGTACGATGATTTTAAGAAAGGGGAAAGACAGGGCAAAGGATTCCCTTTTGTTCACAGGTAATTCCCAGTCTAGTGGACTGATAGAGGTTTGTTGGCTACCAACACAGTTTATAGGTAGGAGACACCCATGTGTGTTTGTTATGGATTACCACTTTAGCTGCGTCTCCATTCAGTAGGGAAACAAATCTGACTTGATCTTTAAAGAAGCCACAAAACCTAAATGTTAGTCACTAAGCTTTGGATAAACTAAGCTCAGTGGCAAAACTGTTGTGGATGAAGGTGGTGTCATAGCCAGGGTTTGTGACTGTAATTCACTTGAGGAGGTAGACATCTTTTATTGGAATTAAACCCTGAGCTGCGGTGGACATCCACTTGAGGGTGTACATCTGTTTTTGTCATTAGTGTGAGTTTTGAAACATTTGTTTTTGTTGCGTTTGTGACTTGTACCACATAGCTTAATTAGATAATTTCTTACTCCTAATGTGGCTTTATTTGTGTATAGGTGATCTTAATATCTTTTTTGTGCAGTATGAATTAATTTTGTACACGCTCGGACCCAACAATCCTGACGTGTAGCATTTCTCTATTTCATGCAAACCACACAAAAAAGATGTCGAATGAAAACCAAGATGTCTGTCTCATTAATGTGCAACATAAACTCTGAACTACATGGTAAAGAGTAGCAATGTCCCTTTCCATTAAGCATGTCTTGTATTTCCTGCTTTCCAAAGATGTAGAAATTCTGCGAATGTGTCCTTCCCGTCTCTGCACGACGGCCCTGGTAGCTATACAACATATGTGCTTTGAGTTTACATCCTTCTGGGATGTTATTGGCATTTCTTTGGTGACACATTTGACGTATTTAGGTGCTCGTACCTGGGCATCCTCATGTTAAAACTGCTCAAGTTTACTTATTTTACTACTTCTTGGATATATTGGAGTACTATTTTGTGGTTCAAAAGTTTTATTTAACTCTAATCAAAGTGGATTTTTTTAGACATTTTCTGCTGTGGTCCAGGTGAGTTTTCTTCAAAAAGGTACTATGTCTACTTGATTTATTCTGGGTCGTCATTTTGGACTGGAAGCAGAAAAGTAGGGCAAATAAAGATTCTCCTTAGTACCAGTTTACGTCTTACTAATAGAGATGTAGCTTGCATGTAGGTTTTCTGACCCTATAAAATCATCATGTGTGAGCTAACCCATGCCAGTTATCTTAAAATGGCAAATAATCACTTCTATTATTGGACAGAACTACAGATGAAGCTGTATTCATTTTCTAAATTTATTAGGAGCTATAGAAACTGTCAAAATGGTTACAACTGTTAAGCTTTAAATACAATAGCTCAGCATATAAAGACCTGCTAAAACCCTGTTTAACGTTGACTCTTGTTACCATGACCTCTTTTGAAAAAATGAAGCATTTCTGGGAAAACCTGTTGCTGTAAAGTACACTAATGCGATTTTGTGTATTTTACACACCTACTTTTGATTGTTTTTGCTTTTTCATTCATTCAAATCCAACCAACTAGATCATCTGCTGTCAGACTGCACTTAGATTATAATGGTTTGGGTGTTAGACATTCCAGGACATGTGTTTGCTTTTAGTAATAGTCTGACAATAGAATCATGGCTGAACGAATGTCCGCCTCTGAGACTTGTTGCACTGCTTTATGCACATGGTAGGATTTTATTAGTGCACTTACAAAACGGTGAAATAATCACAAACATCATAAAAAATAACTTTGACCATTTCTTTTGAATCAGAGTAGCGAATTTAGAAACACGGGGAAACATCCAGCTTTGACTTCCAGCTCACATAGTTGCTTTTTGAGATATAAATAATACTGCATGCCATTCCTATGGTGGTCACACAAATACAAAAGCCACAACCCCCCCATAAAACAACATAAAAGTTGCAACCGAAGATTTGAAGTGTGTGTATTTACCTCGCTCGAAGTGGGCAGCAGTGAATGTACGCTGGAGGAATTGAACAGCAACAGAAGATAGTACCTGTAAAGGCTGTAAATCTTGATTTGCATGTTGGTCTTATACTCGCTTCTCCAGCTTTTTCTTAAAATATCTCCTTTTCAAACATGGAATAATGCGGTGTAAATGAAGCAAAAATGGGTATTCTACAGTCATGTGGCAGACGCTTTTATCCAAAGCAACTTACATATGATAAGCAGTCATTTTAATCATAGCTATTAACGTAACATGCATGTCTTGTAGGTGTGAGGAAGCCAGAGTACCCCGGAAGAACCCACGCATACATGGGGACAACTAGACAAACCTCCCAGCCTGGGCTCAAACCAGCAACCTTCTTGCTGTGAGGCCGGGGGAACTTCCATTGCAGCTTTTATGTTGTGACTAATGTTTTGGTTAATTGTGTAGTGTTGTGGCCAGTTGTTGAATCTATTGGTGGCACACCTTTTGTAATCTTGTTCTGGCTTTTGTGTTGTGGTGATACCTGAGAGCAACCGTACATAATATTGCACGCTGACAAAGTAAACAGACTCTTTGTTCACACTGAGTTTGTGAATGTTGAAAACCAAACTATCCATCAGAGTTTCCGACTTGTTTGTGTTTCTTTTCCGCATAGTGTTACTTTGGAAGCTGTGATATTGTGTCAAGTCCAACCTGAACCGATTACAAAGCCGCAAAGGTCCCAGTAATATTTCATTTCAGCGTTATGTAAAATGAATATTATTTATTTAGTTTTACACGATTGCAGAGTGAAAAAAAGGATTTTGGTGAAAAACATCTACTGTTTTTAGACCATTTAATGAATAAATAATATTTTTATGTCAAAATATTTATTTGACCCCCCAACGACAACAATATGAGCCAGTGAAACGCAGTTTACTTCATGCACAGAGGTTTTACTGGCTTAAGACGGCTACATCAGGCTCTGCAGGAAGAGGACTCATTGTGTGCAACAAACTTTGAGTTGCTTCATGCAGGTCTGATGACTGGTTTGTCCCAGGAAGACATATTTTCTCTTACAATCCAGCCCTGGAGCAGAGGTGTGTATGTGTGAGTTCAGGAGTTTCAGGTCAGTGTTGCTTTGTCAT
This sequence comes from Pseudomugil gertrudae, assembly GCA_037177535.1. NCBI lineage: Eukaryota > Metazoa > Chordata > Actinopteri > Atheriniformes > Pseudomugilidae > Pseudomugil > Pseudomugil gertrudae. Next base: position 4,277,941 of record JBAMHV010000010.1, read on the forward strand.
GTTATCAGTGAATCAGCTGCATGTGCCCACCTGGCAAACAGATGTTGGTGGGGATTCAGAGCAGCTTAACTTGTGTTTCTTGAGCCTTTGTGGTTTAAGAGCAGCTTTTGGGTATCACCTATATGTTGAGTTGCTTCTGCAGGTCTGTGGGAGTTGTTCCTGTAAAAACTCAGCGAGCTGTGTCCTCTGCAGCTCAGATTGCAGTTTTTATCTTGTCTATGTGCTCTATCAAAGAACAAGGGTGTTTCTTTAAGGATGGTACAAACTTCAACAAACTAATACCTCTTCCTGCATCTCTCCACACCCAGCACCTCCCTTCCTCTTTGCACTGCAGAGGGAACAATCTGTAAGACTGAATGGAAATCAAAGCAAAGAGTTTGGTTGGTTTGTAGATATTTTTTAATATAAAACATACGGTGGAATTTGCATAAACATACCAGTAAACCTGAGATCCAGGGAGGTTGAGTAAGTAAGTAAAATTTATTTATATAGCACCTTTCACAGCCAAAGAGTCACAAAGTGCTTCACATAAGAGTAAAAAAAATACATTAAAAGATACAATAAAAACAGTGTACAACAAAATAGACAAATATATGATGGTCACAATACCCATAATCAGCTGAGCAGAGTATGCCTGCAGGAACAAGAAAGTCTTAAGTTTCCTCTTAAATGTATTGACACAGATTAGCGAACGTAAGGAGGGTGGAAGATCATTCCAGAGCCTCGGCGCAACAACCTGAAAAGATCGGTCCCCTCGAGTCCTAAAACGAGAACGAGGGACCATGAGTAAGTTTTGATCCGATGATCTCAGCCTCCGTGAGGGGGTATACGGACATAACAAGTCTCTTATGTAAGAGAGGGCCTGACCATGCAAGGCTCTAAAAGTGAGCACCAGGATTTTGAAATGAATACGAAAAGAGACAGGGAGCCAATGAAGAGCTTTCAGAATGGGCGTGATATGAGCCTTTCTGTTCAACCGAGACGGCAACCGCGCAGATTAGATTAAGTCTGAGTGATGTAGCGGAGCTGATGCCATCTTATCAACTTTTCAGCAGTGCTGGCAGATATAAATTGTAGTGAAATGCTCATCTGTTATGAGGTGTTGGGACATCTAGTCATTTCCTTACTTTCCACAACAAAAATAAAAAGAATCATTGACAAACCTTCTGATCTCTCACTGTGAAACATAGACGTTTGATTTCCTGATACCGGATAATCTGTCCTGAAGTCATGGCCTGTTTGATCCCAGGTGATGAAATGAATGTTGGAGGATGTGTGAGAAGACATTTTTAACTGCTCAGTGTTTGTCGATGTCTAACTTCCTTATTTTTCTCTTTGCAGATGAAAACAAAGGACTGAATAAGAACTCCAGGGCTACTCCGACCGCTTTCTCCATCATCCCCGTTCTCCAAACAAGCTTCTACTCGCCCATGTTTTCCTGCCTCTCTTACTTGTAACCATGGCGACAGTGCTCCTGCTCTGGCCGTGTCGCTGAGCCACCACTACGGACCACCACCATGGAGAGAAAGCGCAGAAAGAAATTAATCTAGCTGCTCAGGCCATTTGCAGTATGGACTTGTATTTGGAGCTGTGGACCTGTACTTGCTGTTAGCTGCTGACACTCTTTGCACTACTTTACAACTCAAGATGCTCCTGTTTTCTGTGTTGGCATCCATGCTTTTGGGGCTGCTGGCAGGATTCTTGCCTGCAGTGGGGACAGAAGTAGAGCAAGGGCCCAAATCTGATTCCAATCAGACCCCCAGAGTGGAGCCCCTATCCTCACCATCTTCCTCCAACTGCTCCCAGTTAACCCTCAAACTGGAGTTCTCTTCTGAAGTCGTGGAACATGGTGAGAAATTCTTCACACATAATGTTTTGATGTAGGTTAAAATGTGGAAACTGTTTAGACATTTATAATGGCAGAAATATCTGAACGTTTTTACTTATTGAGATATTTTGTATGAGAAACATTTGCTTCCATAAAAATCTTTTCATTCTAAACAAATAAAAGTAGGTGAAATAATTTTTAACTCATGTTTTTCCATTATTACCAGTTTTTGTTGTGATATTTAGGTTTTTTCATATTCTCAAAGATATGTTAACGCAGCTAATAAGTTTATTGGAATGCCTATTCATCTTGTAAATGTAAAGCAATCAGCATTTCTTACTACCACGTGTAATAAGCTTTACATTATCTGTGAGATTAACTAATAAAGTTTATTTAGGCCCGCCTCGCTCCATGTCACCTGTCCTTGTTCATGTGCAGAACATATGTCTGACATCAGATTAGCATACTGCTATTCACTTTTGGAGGCAGCAGTGCAGGTTCAAATAAGACATTTTCACTTTGTCCATGTGAAGCAACTCCTTTTGAAGGCTCGATGTGAACAATATAGCTGGAGCGGCCTGCCATGGCTGAGTAAATGTAGTGGAGACACTGATATGTATGGTGTTTGTTCTATGGGTGCTTGTGTTATGTGCTAACACAACGCTGGTTCATCCTTTTAAGTTAAAAGCCTGTTTTTCAATGCCTGAATAAATCAAAGGTTAATTTCTCTGAAAGTGATCGGGTACAAGGACTGGACTAAAATGGTTGTGATAAAAACCAAAGAAAAACAGCCAACTTGAACTTCAAAACCCTGAAAAGATTTATATAGCGGCACTTCATGACGGTGTCATCTCGGGGTGCTTCACATCTTATTTGAGCCAATTCATCAAATAGCCTCGATAAGGGAAACCGTATGATTGCATTGAATATCGACTTCGATGCAATCCCCATCCTGAGCAAGCATTAGGCGACAGTGGGAAGGAAAACTCTCTTATAAGAGGAAGACAA
>JBAMHV010000010.1:4287201-4311567 GCA_037177535.1 Pseudomugil gertrudae
CACCTTATAACCCTGTTCTGAGGTGTGTATCGCTCCACACACACCTTATAACCCTGTTCTGAGGTGCATCTTCAGAGTGACTGGTTTTGGTTCGATCTCTTTAAATTACAAATTATCCGATTCATGAAATTGGTTACCAGGAAACCCACGATCTTATTAGACCCACAGCAAATACTGTGACGTAATAGATTAAAAAAGAAACTATGGTAATATAATTACAACTATTAAAATAAATATTTTGTATCAGATTAACAGCTTTTCCAACACAAGTTACCGTGTTGTTGATGTTAATAAAATCCAGTGTATCCCCTGCCTTACATGGCTTTGTTCTGCTCGATGCAAATACGCTGCCATCAGTCATCAACATCAACAACTAAACTTTAGATTGGGTTAAATATCCGGATAGCACAACCTGTTTGACCGGGGACTTTTACCACCAGCACATCACATCTTATTTTATATTTTGAGCCAATATAAATAACAGTGATATAATTTCATGCATGTGTTTGTTATTCTTTACCTTCATTGAATTGTTAGGGTTAGTGTGCTGTTACTTGACTGAGATTTGGTGGTGTCATTACAGATCATATTATGATTGCAACTTTCTTCAGTTTTATAACAAGTTTCACTGATGTGCTGCCCTAATGTCAGCAGTCTCTCAGGAACAGTAGTTTATACCCTGTCAAATATCTAGTGAGGGATTGCTTACCCTTTGCGTTATCTACAGAAGTTTTCCAAGTGTTTATATTCTGTTCACTGGGTTTACAATCTACTTGCAACGAGAGTCTGTATGGTAAATCCTGATAACCCCATTATTCATCACATTTTCATCATAAAACAGATCACTATCACTATGAGACACAGAGGCTGGGGAATTAGGATTAAAGAACTTCCTGTAACTTTCCCCCAATCAGAGAGTTAAAATTGATTATGTCCAATCAAGAGCAGCTACAATGAAGCAAAGAGTTATTTTTCTTTATGAAAAGAAAATATTGGTCCACTAGGGCTGCAATGGAGTCAGGAAGATATTTTTGATGAGTTGGTTTTGTGAGAATATTTCTACAGAGTTCTTTTAGTAAAAAAAACCCTGTTTGGACATTTCTGGTTGGCCTTTATGCTGCTAAATCTATTGATACATTCATTCATGCCATAATCTGACATCTTGGCCTGCCCTGAAAAACGTGGATGTTGGCTGTGCAAGACCAAATAAAAGCTGAGCTCATAATGACAAAAAACTGAAGGCATCTGTGGAAATAATGCAGAGGAAGCACCACGTTTCACTCAATAAGTTCCTAAATGGTTCATTAACTAACTTCGATTAGTGGATTTATTTAAAGCCTCAGTGCATTTTAAAAGTGATTACCAGCATTACTGAAACATTGACCTGATTAATTACAATCTATTTTTCAGATAACATGTTCCATCCATTAATCTGGTGGGAACCAAATGTTGTGTTCCTGTGTCTGTGTGTGGTGGGCTTGCACAGGAAAATAAATTATGATTCAGTTTACATGGTAGCAGATATTGTTTAGACAGAAATACTCGCCAATCCCCGTTTGGCACAATCAGCGAGTAATTCTGATGGTAATATTGGTATTAGCTTAACTGTAGTATCAATAGACACGCTTGCAGAAGGGAGGGGCTCATTTAGGATATGATCAGCTTATCAGAGGACTCTGACAGATGGGGTCATTACGTGAATCAATAACAGTACCAAACAAACTTTACTCCTGCGTGATTAAATATCTGAGATAATTAACTGCAGCTCTGAGATCGTTTCTCACATTAGCCAAGTCGAATAAACAAGAGGCAACTCTCACTTCTGCTGTGTCAGATCATAAATATGTGCAACACCACCCATCCACTGCTGGTTTATTTAACTCACTGCAGCCACTTTCAACACAAACACTGCACGTCTGACACTAATATTCAGTTTTATGGCCATAAAACTATCAAACTGCAGTGCTCTGAATGTGCTTGTGATTTATGTCTCCTTAGATGCTGCCGTGTCTGAATGATGCTTTTATTATTAACAGAAAAGTGAGCAATGTTTGACTGAATGATGTCATCTTAACTGCAGGATGAAGCCTTTTATTTGATGCTGCAGATGGTTTTTACTCCTCCTCAGTGGTTGTGATTGTGAAAATAGAGGTTTGAATTGGACTACTATGATCAGATCCACATCTGAGACTGAAGAAATTACTTACAATCAGAGATCAGCGCTAGATGAGGGTGATTAGCTTAACATGATGATTGTACTGTCTGCAAAGGGGACTGGAATGGCACACAGCAATAACAGGATGTGTTAATGAGAGTGGACTCAACTTATTACACATGACACAACAGAAGACAGAGAGATTTTATTATAATTAAACTAACTGAGTTTAGTAGGTCGAAGTTTTTATTTTTCTGTGCTTCTGTCTCTGTAGCACCTGAACCTGCAGCTCCCTGCAACGCTACAACTGAGAACCAGAAATGGCAGTCGTGGCAATCATCTCGGCCCTTCAGACGAACCAGCTTGTCACTGGGCTCGGGTTTCTGGCACGCCACCGGTCGCCACTCCAGTCGGCGTCTGTTGCGTGCCATCCCTCGCCACGTTGCCCAGATCCTGCAGGCAGATGTGCTCTGGCAGATGGGACACACAGGTAAGAAAGAGGAATTTATTGCTGCTGTGGTGGAGAAGGGATGAATCTAATAGTTGCAGGATGGATCTCCAGGAATGGACTTGGGCATCCCTGTTTTAAGTGCACACATAGGAGTGTTGTGTAACCAGACTTTGATTTCCTGTGGCTGAGGGGCTTTCTACAGAAAAGGGATTTTCTAATAGACAATCTGGAAGGAGAAGTGACCTGGTAGCATTTACTACATTCCTGGTTAATTTATGTCTGGATAAAGTTTTTCTTTATTTTACTCGAAGTGGACACAAGTGTACAAACCTAAATATCTGCAAAACAAGATGATGCGTTAACAATTGTCTCAAGATATTTAAAATGAAAGCAAGCAGTAGTATTGCTTATGTTGTGCTTTTTTTCTGTATATTGACAGAATTTTCTGATCATGTTTTTTTTTAGCTTCCAAAAGAGCTACTGTTGACTGTTTTACAGACATTTTTCACATAAAGAAGCTATTTTATAAGTTAGTCATGTTACTTTCCTGTTTTATGGTAGTGTTGAAGGAAGGAGATGTGGATGCTCCGTGTGTTCGTGTATCATTTTGGAAAAATTGGAACAGAAATGATGTCCAAATGATGAATGAAACTGAGTGGTTCACTCTTGCATGTGCAGGTTCTGGTGTGAAGGTGGCAGTGTTTGACACAGGCCTGAGTGAGAAGCACCCACACTTTAAGAATGTGAAGGAAAGGACCAACTGGACAAATGAAAAGACACTGGATGATGGTGAGGAGGGAAAAAAAGTCACAAAGTTGTTGATTCATTTTAAGGTTTATTGGCCTCTTAAAGCTGTGAAGAGATGCAACAGCTGTGTCACATTTAGGCCATTAATGCAAGTAGAAGTAACACACAAACCAGAAAGAACAGATCGTTGTAGAGATTTTTGATAAGTGGATTTACTTCTGCCACAATCCCACATCCTGTATGTAAACAGTATGTTTGTCTTGGTATTGACTTGAGTGTTGCTGCTATAGCAGAGTTACAGCATGACAACTTGCTGCAGTGATACCAGACAGCACTGCATCTTTGCATCAGCAGGATCTTTATCTCCTCTTCTTACACACCAAACACAGCATACAATTAAGATTAAAGTTATCAGAATCTGGACCTTTCCACCATCTAACAACCCATTGAGTAATGTGTCAAACTACATGGATGAAGAGGCATGTTCAAAATGACCCCCAGCGTTACTGATGCTTGGGTTGTTTTTGTGTCTTCACTGCATTTTACAATCTTTTTTTTTTTTTAAGTCAATACAAATAAACTTAATCTTGACTCCACGGTACTAAAAGCAAAGATAAGATGTCTGGTTTGGTGTTTCGTGTTTGTAAGTGATAAAGAAAGACAGCTGATGATAAAAGATTCTTGTTGTTTTTTCCAGGCCTGGGCCATGGTACATTTGTAGCAGGAGTAATAGCAAGTATGAGGGAGTGTCAGGGCTTTGCGCCTGATTCAGAGCTGCACATCTTCAGAGTGTTCACCAATAACCAGGTACATGCAGCAAACGCTGTGTTTACAGCCAGTTGGGTTGTTTTGATAGAAAATAAAGTGAAGCAGAAGATCCTTTAGAGTTTTTTTAATGTAACTTATGAATTATGTTGTTAATAATCTGTCTTCTTACCCTCCTAGGTTTCATACACCTCATGGTTCCTGGATGCTTTTAACTACGCCATCCTGAAAAAGATTGATGTCCTCAACCTCAGCATCGGAGGACCTGATTTTATGGACCACCCCTTTGTTGATAAGGTGCAAAGCCTCTGAATTTCATTTTAAATTATGCTTCTCAGTGTCTCTGGACGGCACTTTGAAAGATCCGGTTGTTGAACTGTGGAGATAAACTTGCCTTGCCTAAAACTGGCATGATACGAGGAGATAAATACCATCACCAAGATAGATGAGCTCTCTTATAGTGTATAAAAGAAGCACCAGAATAACGCATAAAGAAGCGAATAATGCCTTAAAATAAAACCATGAACCATGAACCTGTTCCCTGGACCGCTGAAAGACCCCTGCTCAGGGAACGGAGACTAAGAAGGATGGTGTGGTTTAAAAACCTCTGTGATGTAGCTTGGGCATAAACCGTTTAAAAGTAATCGATAAACTCTTGAAAGCCACTCCAAAGCATACTGCTAGCCAGTACAATGATCATCATGTTTCCTAATTCCTGTTAAAAGCCTGGCAGCTGTATTCTCCAACTGTAATCTGTCAGCTTTTTGGTTCAGAAGGTAAAAAAAGCTGCTGCAGTAATTCAGGCGAAGTAAAAATATGCACGAAACTATCCTCTTTTCCCCCAAAAAGACACTTTTTGAAATGTTTCAGTAAGATGATAAAACTGAATAACCTGGAGGTATTTCTCATGTAATCCTATCATCTCTTTACATGAAATAAATTTGTCCTCCTGTGTTTATGATTGACAGGTGTGGGAGCTGACTGCCAACAAGGTGATTATGGTTTCGGCTATCGGCAATGATGGACCTCTTTATGGGTACGTTCATCTCTTCAGCTGGCAAGCAGCTGTTTCAGTGGGTGGTAAAAACAAATACAACATCAGCTGACCGTAGACAACAAAGAGAGAAACTTTTATTAAGTGGTTAAATTAATTAGCTCATTAGCTGTAAGGATGGAGAAAATGAAGGAGATTGTGAAAACAGTGAAAAGCAGCCGAGGTTGTTCGACATGAAGTCAGGATCCCTTCTGGATGATCCCCAGAAGGGATGATTCATAGATGATAAAAGATTCATCCTCAAAGGTCTAACAGCAGACTGGGGCCAACTGGAGAGATCATATCTGGCTTAGCAGCCACAGAAAGTTTGACTGGTGGAGATAAAGGTCTACTCCTCAGACGATTGCAACATTAAACCAATCCCACATTTGCATCAGAAAATTGATGGATGAATTACTCAGGTTAGGTCTGATGGGATGTTTAACCCCACTACAGCAATCCAGTGGCAGATTTGATCTTTGCTGTCATTTAGATACTGATGATCCAAGCCTGTCTAGACAATACACTGTATATAAACGATGGACGGAGCCTCCATGATGTCTCCTGTAGTTCTCTGAAGACAAAGTGAACCTCTGTTGGTGGTTCCTATTTTGGCGTTTATCACCTGACGTCCCACAAAATACAAAAATGATCAGACATGGAGCTCAGAGGGAGGCTGTGAGTGTGGGTTTATGATGACATCTGTCAAACTCCAGCTCCCTGTGGCTAAGAGCTAACTGAGCTAATTTAGATCTAACTGGAGCCAATGAACTAAACCTAAAGCGTGCTGTTAGTCGGTGAATATCAGCAATTGTGCTATATTCTTGCTGGTATGGAGGATTTGTATGGAGCTCCTAGTAGGTGAGGGGTGTACTGCAATTTCTAGCACTTCCTCACAGGCTTTTTTTTTCCAGCAAAGGCTTCTGCTTGTTATAGACAGACGTAGCTCTCCTCCTCAGGTGAAACATGCCTTCTGGAAAAGGCACCCTTCAAACTGAACCAGTTTGCTCATGAGGAGTGGCTGAAATACCTGTTTTCGAGGTGCAGAAGTCTCATTGACAGTTACAGGAAATGTTTGACTGTAGTGATTGCCTCAAACGGTTGTGCAACAAATTATTACGTTAAGGGTACCATCATTTTGTCTACGTTTATTTAATGAGTTTATTTTTTTAATAATTCTGTGGAAGCATGGTTAAAAAGCAATATCTGACTTTCATTTGTTAAGTTTTATTAATACTTTTGTCAGATTCAAGTTATTTTTATGACAATTGTTTTTTTGTCATAAACCGAAGGAAACCAGTAATTTTGTCCAAGTGTGTATGACTTTTATAGTATAAGTTTATTCTATTTTGACCAAATAATTATTGTCAAAGTCATGGTAGATGATTAGCTAATTTTTTTTTGTCTTATTTTGGAGAAGAGTCTGGGCTGGACAGTACAGAGCTTTTTCATGTTAAGATAAAACCAAGCTATCACTTTAACACTTATTCAAGCTATTCTTTTTAATCAGCACCCTGAACAATCCAGCTGATCAGATGGATGTGATTGGAGTTGGAGGGATCGACTTTGAGGACAACATTGCCAGATTTTCCTCCAGAGGCATGACCACCTGGGTGAGTTCGTCAGGCATACATACAGTCCGATTCACACAACCTTAAAATCTGCCCTCTTCTTTTAAGGCTGCCAACCATCATCCACATTCCATCAGACACTTACCAATACACACTTAAACACACACACGTACCTTTTTTTGTCAGTCAGCCCTCAGCAGACCTCTGTTTTAGGATCAGGTTCATTCAGTTTCACCCACTCCGCTTCAAACACAAATGCAGAAAGCTGGTGAAAATCCAGCTTTCTTTACTTCTCTTTCCATCTCTTCATGTGTCGGAAATCGTTCAGTTTTATATCTGTTAAGTCCTCTTCTTATTTATTATATTTAAATAAGGTTTCACAAGATCTCCACGCTGTAACCAGCGGTTCAACTGCATGTTGTCATCATGCTGTGAAGTTAACATACGTTCGTCCTTGTCTGGAAAAAAATGATGCTTTAATTTGACAGAACTTGTTGGAAAATTGTGTTTTATGTCTATAAAACAGGATCAAAGTGCATTAACTTATTTTTATGGAGCTTTTTAATGCATGCTTTTCTTTTAAATTCGAGGCTCCGTGTGCACTCAGAAAAATGAAAATGATGAAATAAGAAGCTGGGTGTCGTTTTGAGGTTGTTCTCACGTCCCGTCTGCGTACCTCATCTTTACCCAGGAGCTGCCGGGGGGCTACGGCAGAGTAAAACCTGATATTGTAACATACGGTTCTGGAGTTCGCGGTTCTGGGATGAAGGAGGGATGTCGCTCTCTGTCTGGGACCAGTGTGGCCTCTCCTGTGGTGGCTGGTGCCGTCACACTCCTGGCCAGGTCAGTTTTAAAAGCTACGTTACTCCACCTGCTAAAGAAACTTCAGATGTTGTAATTCTCCTCAATATGACCGCTATTATACCTCAACAATGTCATGGAAATTCTGATCAAACTTTTCAACACTCCTGAAACGTCCTCTGTGAAAAATACTGAGATGAGTCTGAACATTAAGTAAAAGTGGTTTTCACTCCGGTCCTGCAACAGCCACCATCTAGCAGGTTTTCAGTGTATTCCTGCTTCAACACACCTATATTAAATTAAATGGACCAAACATCCTATCAAGTTCTGCACAATGACACCTTAATTTGAGTCAGGTGTGTTGGAGCAGGAATGCCCGGAAACCTGCTGGATTGCAGCTTTTGTCAGACCGAGATGTGTAATCCTGAGATAAACAGTTAGTTACTGTAAGGCCCTTTCAGAGAAATGATGGAAAGAGTCCATGCTTATCAGGCAGTTAGAATGATGGAGAAGAGACCCTCAGATTTGTCCCTGCGTTTGGTCCACTCTAAACAAACCCTGAATATCACGGCCCGTTTGGACCACTGTGAATGTGCATTCAGATCCCGCTATGCTGTGGACAAAAGAAGCAACTCTGGTTTGTTTGAAAAGCTAGGGTCTTGGGGTCACTTGCATGTGACCTCTCGTACAGTTTGCTCACAGCGTGAAAGCAAACAGACCATCCAGCGAAGCAAAGAAAGTGACATGCTGCTCATACCGAACAGATTCTGATGACAACCTTTTTGGGTTTAAACAATACATTAAAACAGAAACACCGGGACTAAATTATTGTTGTGAATAATCTGTTTTCAGTCCTGGCCAATCAGTGAACTGGATTTTCTTTCTAAGTGGTCATATTAGAGAGTATGACCCCCTATCAAAGAACAGTCGTTTAACTGCATGACGTTGGTAAGATAGTTTGGTCCAATTAAACAAATAAAGGTGTAACATTTTATGGAGTCCCGGCCCAATCCAACAGTCTCCCTGAATACTCTGGGATGGATGCACCTCATCTATAATAACTGTGGTGTACAGCACGGTGCAGAGGTCTTGGGCTAATTGTTTTATTCAGGAATAGTTCTCGCTTTGTAAAACTCTTCTTCTGATGTCTTTATTTGTTGTGTTCTCTGTCCAGATGACCCCACACTGCTTCAGGTTCTGTGGAGGATTCATCCCTCCATCAGACCTGTTCTCACTGATTTTCGGTCCAGTTCCAGTGTCATGTACTACACTCAGCCTTTTCTCACTGCTTTGCTTCCCTTCATTCTCGACAACCACCCTTCCATGAGACTGTCAGACCTCTCAGATGTACATGTTTGGGATTAGATCTCTGACCTTACAGAAACCGACCTTGTTTATATAAAAACAGAAATCTGTAAACCAGGTTTTACTGTGCATGAACTCCCTGCACAGAAGATGCATTGTGTAGCCTGCAACACTGATTTGACCTCTGTTGACACCTGGAAGGAAATTCTTCTTATTCTTTTCCCTTTTGTAACAAACTCTCAGGTCAGAGTCTGATAGAAAGCAGCGAGTACATGTGCAGTGTATTCTCTCCCAGTGGGGGAGAGGTCAGATTTGATTTTTCTTGTAACTTGGTTATAAAAACATGTCCCTCTACCTGGTGAGTCATTTTAGTGTTTTTAAAATAAAGTCTGGTGCTTTTTCAGGTCCATGTTTTGTGACTGAAAGGAGCTTTTATTCTCCTGTAGTGGAGTTCGGTACTGTAGGACACATGCAGTATAATACGGAAGCCTGACGGTTTAATTACCTCCGTTTTTTGTAATCCTACTTAAGCAGGCAGTGAAATGTTTCCCACAGGACTGAGGCGTATCAATGATTAATGTTTGGTGTTTTTCCCAGTCTGTCAGTATCCTGTCCTTACACGGTGAAAGCCTCGTCGTCACAGAGCTGTAACTGGGCTGATTTGTCTGCTCACACTGTCGCACTAAACATCACACCGCCCTTGTTAACAACAGGCACTTCTCCGTGCTTGCAGCGCATTCGCATAATCACACACATGTGAAAACCAGCCCATCCCTATTATTCCCTCCAGAATGAAGAAACTGACACCCGCAGATTCACTGATGTAACTCAACCCCTTTAATTCTGTCCTCTAGCACTGTCCTGAACCGGGAGCTGGTGAACCCTGCCTCCATGAAGCAGGCTCTCATTGCCTCGGCCCGCAGGCTGCCCGGGGTCAACATGTTCGAGCAGGGCCACGGGAAGCTAGATCTGATTAGAGCCTACCAGATCCTCAACAGCTACAGGCCTCAGGCCAGGTGAGATGTTCAGCACGAGGTCATGATGCAGAAACTTACACACAAGAACAGTTTTATGCTGCAGCCGTAAACGTACACCCAGCAATGATGCAACCCTGGGACAGACCATGAGAGAAAGGCAGGCGCCAACTGGCAGAATTACTTATCCTTTAACATTGTACTTACTGACAACCCCATTTAATTGTTTGGTAAATGGATAATTAGATAAACACCAAATAATTTATATTTGAATAGTGTAAATCTTTATATGATTTTGGTTATCAAATGTTATATTCCAAAGCAGGATTTTAACATAACACTCCATAAAAGTCCTGATGGATGTGAATACATGAAATCAAACCCAGTGTGTTTATTTGAAACCTCTCTATCTCATAGGAGGAGAGAGACCTGTCACCATGGCAATGTGGTACAATGTCAGATTTAATCCTCCCAGGTTTGGGGGATAAAATATGGTCAACCTAGCTTATCTGGTATTGTGAAAGGTTTACCTAAGACAGTTTGGTTGTCTCACTTATCTCACCTGCACACAACCTGCTGGTATCATTATAGAAACACTTGGATCCTCCTGCAAGTATTTCTATAGCAGGTCTTTTATCATTATTCTCATCCAGCCTCGTTTCTGCAGCACAAAGGAGGCACATGACATCGCTACGTACACAAGCTGTGCCTTATTCGACTCTGCTCTTGTTCCCTCGCAGTCTGTCTCCTAGCTACATCGACCTCACAGAGTGTCCATACATGTGGCCGTATTGCTCTCAGCCCATCTACTACGGAGGAATGCCCACCATCGTTAATGTGACGATCCTCAACGGCATGGGAGTCACAGGCAGGATCGTCGACAAGGTGAGCCATCTCGAGAGCAGGAATGGAGGCGTTCTGTTTCTCAAAGCTGTAAAGATAAAATGAAACATCTTCTCTCTGATCCTACTAAACGTTTGCTCTTCCTTTCAGCCCATCTGGCAGCCTTACCTCCCACAGAACGGCGACTACATTGACGTTGCCATCTCATACTCACCTGTGCTGTGGCCTTGGGCTGGTTACCTGGCTGTGTCCATTTCAGTAGCCAAGAAAGCTGCATCATGGGAGGGCATTGCTCAGGGTCACGTGATGGTCACGGTGGCGTCACCTGCAGAGAACGACGTGAGTGGCTGTAGGAACCACAGAGTCTTGTTTGCATGCACTTTGACTGGAACACAAACAGGAAAAACTGTGCAAAAGTCTTAAACTAGCCCTCATTTCTCTATATTCTACTTCCAGGCTTTGCTGTAATCTAATCTGATCTTTTTCAGAGGATTATGTTTTTGTTTAAGCCACTCACTGGTGACCTATGAATCATTCAAGCTTAAAAAAGGTTCCTCATTCAATCAACGAAACCAGTGTTGTATAACATATTTTTACACAAAGACATTTGTTTCTGTCTTTAATTGCATCAGCGGAAGAAACAAAAATAGCATCTTTGCAGCAACAAAGTGAGTCCTAAGCAGCCCTTGGCTATAAACTTAGCTTAGCTCAGCATGGTGTGGAGCATGGCCACTGCAGGTTACCAAGTTCCTAAAGCAAAACCTGCAGATGCATCTGGGCCCTTAATGGTCTCCATAGAAGGATGGCTGTCAAGAAGCCATTCTTAAGGACGGAACAGGGTGAGATGTGTCACATGACACAAGAACTGGAGTGAAACCAGTGTCATCTGGTCTAATGAAGGGATGGATCTTCTTCAAAACCCAGACCTCAACATTACTGAAGCAGTGTGGGATTGTCTGGACAGAAGGGAACAAAACGCAGAAACATCCAAAGCTTTGGAAAGCCCGGAGAACTATTCCTGAAAATCACTTGTTTTGAAAGAGGTTTCAAACAGTTGAAAAATAAATCTGCTTGGACCAAATTACTTTCAGATCTACCAAAATGTTGCAAACTCTATTTTTTGCCCTTTATGTACTGTTTGTATTTACATTTGCTCGTGTTTAGAATAATTAACAGGAGTTGATTCTTGTTTCTTCCTGAAGGAGAAAAAAAAAATGGCTCAAGACTTTTGCACAGAGCTTTATTTATGTGAGCTGTGTTCTCTAAGTTCCTACTGTCGTGTTGTGAGGACAGATCAACTTCATCCCACTTCTTAGGTTCAGTGTGACGTGTGTAGGATTAACCATCGGCTGGAAAAATCCCCATGCTCTCCTTACTTTTCCCTCTTTGCAGTCGGAGGTGGGAGGAGAGCTGACATCCACAGTCAAACTGCCCATCAAGGTAAAAATTGTTCCCACTCCACCTCGCAGTAAGAGGGTGCTGTGGGACCAGTACCACAACCTGCGCTACCCGCCTGGCTACTTTCCCCGAGACAACCTCCGCATGAAGAACGACCCCCTGGACTGGTGCGTGTGTGTAAAAGTAGCTTCACATCTTGGGCTCCAGAGGTTTTTACTTCAGTTTCCCTCTTGAACCTGAAAAGCCTGAAAGGTTTGCGGCTGCCTTTCTGTTCACAGGAACGGGGACCACATCCACACGAACTTCAGGGACATGTACCAGCACTTGAGGAGTATGGGGTACTTTGTTGAGGTGCTGGGAGCCCCCATCACATGCTTTGATGCCAGCCAGTACGGTAAGAGCACAGCGACTGAATCCACCCAGTAACAAACCACAGTGAAACACCGAAGAGGACACACTGATGGACTGTTTGGCTTTTTGTCCCTGCAGGCACGCTGCTGATGGTGGATAGCGAGGAAGAGTATTTTCCTGAGGAGATCACAAAGCTGAGGAGAGACATCGACAACGGGCTGTCGCTCATCATCTTCAGCGACTGGTACAACACATCTGTGATGAGGAAGGTCAAGTTCTATGACGAGAATACGAGGTATGCAACTCCTCCTCAATGACGCGCTGCTGCTCATCGTTCATATGGAAGCAAAACAAAGACCGGTTTGGTCTGGATGGAATATCTGAGTTGGGCTCTAACTTTGAATCAGCCGGGAAAATGTGGGTTCATCTAGATGTTACATGCTGATCGTAAGCAGACCCAGTATGGGATTTTGAATTAAGATATTGGGAGCTAAAAAAAAAACTTTAGATCATGATGATGCTCCGTATTTCCATACACACCCTGCAGGTGGGTGAAGGTACCCACATTTTTCTGTCTGATACATCCTGACTGCATATGTTTATATAAAGTGTTTAAACTCCTAAACTGCACCACAAATACCTTACTTGTACTTTCCATTCACATATCCTCCCAGTAGGGGGCCCACTTCCCACTTTCAGGACCACTGGTCGATAACATGAAGTGCTCTTGTTGTGACTCTTAATTATTGAAACTACAAATAACTACATGTAGCTTCATTTTCATACATAATTGCAAGTAGCCTGAAATCCCTCAGATAAATCCCACAGTTAAATTTAATGAGCAATAAAAACTGTTATCTCCGGGGGTTCTGCGGTGTAGTTTGGCTGCAAGTAGAGCTGATTCTGTAAAGTGAAATTTCAGAGTGGAGCTTCGGCTGAATAGCTTCATTGATCTCTAGCTGAGAAAGTTGCCAAAGATTTAATGATCCATTTCTCTCTCTGAGCTCACTGTTATGGCATGGCTGATTAGTTGGGCTGCTTGTGTTCCTGAAGGTGGCAGACGTTTGGTTTGAGTGAATAAAAAATGTGTGTTTTCCACTTCTCCGCCCACTGTGCTCATTATTTACTTCCTGTTTTCTGATTGTGAGCTCAGATGTGTGTCCTGACGTCTGTCTGTGAAGTTGTTTTGGTTTTTCTAATGTCACTCATCACATAAACAGTAGTGTTTTGGCGTCACTTTGTGTAACTTTAGGTTGTCTGGTATCCCATAGCAACTACATGTTTACTGTAGATGCAGCTAGCAAAGCACAGCTGCTCATTACAAAGATGTCTGTCTCATTAACTCATTAATCATGCCTTATTTAGCCGTTTTATGATAAGTTTTATTCCAGAGCTTAAACACTGCTAATGTGTTTTGTGTGAAGGCCTTTGTTTGAAATGAATCGTGAAGGTCTTGCTAGTTTCAGTGGAAACGAAGGTTTTATTGTGAATCCTCTTGGGTTTCACTTCTTTCTGTCCCAGAATACTCCTGACACTATTAACCCTGAGATATTTACCTATATTTACATCTGTAAAACTGCATCGGCTTGTTTTTTTCATCACAGTTCACCATCAGACATGACTTTACTCTTTCCCAGATGAGCTGGCTGCAATCCTGTGGTTTTTACTGAAAGTCATGTGAATGAATGTGGTCATCTGTCCTGTGTTGGCTTTTTATTTCAGATCATGTTGATGCATACAGTCTTGCAGTTGTGAAGATATACTCTGTTTATTGTAAGTTATGTGGAGAGCTAAAGCTGATTCACTCTTGAGTTATTTAAAATATAAAACAGATTTAGTAGATCATATGAATCAGCGCTGCAATCTGAAAAGAATAAAGAGAGGTTTTGATTAACTGTGTTGTTAAAGAATGAGCTGTTATTAGATGAAGACGTTTTCTCCTCTCTGTGTTTGGTTTCTCAAACTTGTAAACTCTCTGCACCACTTCTTTAACAGAATCAATGTGTCTTGTTGCTCTACTGTGCAACACCTGAATGATTAAACATCTATTACCACCTTAATGCTTTCAGCAGGAGCGTTTATCATGTTGTAATGATGACAAGGTAAAGTGTGCTTTGTGGCATCACTGATTCTCCAGGACTCCCCCTCTGCAGCATTATTTCTGTGTTCTCACTCTGTAATAGATGTCTTCACACACCCCTGATCATCTCCTCATGGAAAGAAAACAATTACTCAGCACGCCTTGCTGCTCCACTCATATCCAGCCTGAGCTGTCGTCCAGTCTCCACAGATTTCATACAAATAAAAATGGCTTAATGGCTTCAAAATGTTATGTTAATTAATTTTGAATTGACTGGAAATGGTTCATTTGAGATACTTTTATTCAGAGATGCTTGTTTTTTTGTTTTTTTTAAGACAAATCAGCCAGATCCTCTTCAGGGACGTCAGATTGCAGATTTTTGTCTTTGTTTGTTTTATGTTACTGACATGGTGTGATTGTTTCCAGGCAGACTGTGCCAGAGTTTGATTCACTGATTAACCTGATAAGAGCCAAGTAGATGCGTGTGCACTTAATGGATGGTTTGTGATGATTTCCATGCAATCAACCTGCAGGCAGTGGTGGATGCCGGACACAGGGGGCGCTAACGTCCCAGCTCTGAATGACCTGATCTCAGTGTGGGGTATGGCTTTCAGTGACGGGCTGTACGAGGGAGACTTCACTCTGGCTGATCATGACAGTAAGACATATAAGATGTTTGTCTTGATTCCTCCGATGCCGCTTTTTCCCCTCTACAGACTGTAACAGTTGTTGTGTCTCTCAGTGTATTACGCCTCAGGCTGCAGTATTGCACGTTTCCCAGAGGAGGGAATAGTGATTGCGAAGAACCTGAAGGACCAAGGTACCAGCATCTCCTTTAGAGTATTAATGCCAGCTTAGCATAGCAGAGTGTTGGCCAGCAGCCACCAACTTTTTAATCTGTGTGCTGAGTCAAACACATCACTGTGAATGTTCATGGGTGCTTTTTACAGGTTTAGAGGTCTTAAAACAGGAGACTGCTGTGGTGGAAGAGATTCCCATCCTCGGATTGTACCAAACGCCGTCAGACGGGGGAGGGCGAATCGCTCTGTATGGAGATTCTAACTGTATAGATGACAGTCACAGACAGAAAGGTATCCTCTCCTCTCCTCTGGTTCCACACATCTCACCCAGAACTTAAACTGTTCCCTCACATATTGATTCTTTTTTGTTTATTTTTGTTGTTGTTTTACAGACTGTTTCTGGCTTCTTGACGCCCTGCTGCAGTATACCTCCTACAGTATGACCCCTCCCAGCCTCAGCCACTCCCACAGCAGAGTGGCACCCCCCACCGGTGCAGAGCGGCCATTACCACAGAGGCTGGAAGGTGAGCAGGGAATTTACTCTCCACCTCGGAGAATTCAGTTTGCCCAGATTTGCTGTGACGGCCAAACATCAAAATATTATTAAAATTCCTCCCTGAATGTTAGCATCATTATGATCATCAGCTATTAAATAAAACTTTATTGTCCACTTGCATGGAAAATTGAACTACAGTACTAAAATTCAGCAATCATTCCAAACCACTTCCTTCATACCAGACTAAGACACGTCGCCATTAAAAACAAGACACAAAATCCATGAAAACATTAACCGGACCCATCAAAACCAATGGAACTGGGATCGAGGCAGAGAAGACCCACGCTACTGATTAAACAGTATGGGATAAATCAATGTTTATATTTGTTCCTCCTGCAGAGGGCTTCCTCTAAAGCACCTGCCTGATGGGAGATACATAATTCACAGATTTTATTCTTTTTTGCTTTGTCGTTCACACCATTCAATGCGACTTTCATCACACTGAAGTGAGAACACAGAGGATAAGATGCTGGCACACACACTGTGTAGAGGATGTAAATAAGGACGCTTTGTGTGTGATTATTCATTTGGAAGGACTCACACACTGGGAAGCTACAAAATTCTGCTTAATGGGGTAAAAGCAGAGCACAAATGTTAACACTGGCCTTGTGTGCAGAAGTGGCTGTTACTTTGTAGAGAACCACGTGTACAGACACCACGGTGGAGTTAATCTGTGCAGAGTTCTGCACAGGTCTGGTTTTACCAAGCTGCACCTGCAGGAACACATTAGGATCATTACCAAACCCGAGTAGTTATCCACTGATATCTCTCAATTAAAATCAGGGTCTAAGCCAGTGTTTCTCAATTCCGGTCCTCAGGCCCCCCCGCCCTGCATGTTTTAGAGGCAACCCTTCTTTAACACACCTGAATTCAATGAATGGCTCGTTAACAAGCTGCAAAGAATGTCATGGACAGGTTCATGAATTTGAGTCGGGTGTTGGATAAGAACATGCGTAAGACATGCAGGGCAGGGGGGCCTGAGGACTGGAATTGAGAAACACTGGTCTAAGCTGATGAAGTATAACTTCTGTGATGTCACAGTTGGATAATATGCGACGTCACCATCCAGACTGAGCTCACACGTGTGAAAGTGGTCTGGGTTGGATAAAAAAAAAATCAGATGTTCAGACTGTTGTTTAAAAAAATCCAAAATGAGTCACACATTCAGTGTGAACAGCACCAGTGTCACATCCCATCTGGAGGTTTGCATCACTACATGATCCAGCTAAACCAACCCAGTTTGCTGCTTTAGGGTCAGAAACTTGAACTGTTTCCTGAAAGGCTCCAGTTTGTGTAACATGCACTGATGAGTCGGTTTCATTCAGGCGATCTCATGTGATTGATTTTTCCAGAGATAATGTAGAAATGGCTTCAGCGGTCTTGAACAAACTGTTCAAACAAAGTACAGATCTTATCTGTAGTCTGGTGTTGTTGTAAACATGGCTGTCTTTGTACAGAACTTAGTTTCGAACATCTTTTTCTTCTGCACAACCTTCAGCGTCATTCTGACTGGTTAATATCCAGATTTCTTTCCCATCTTTCAGGCAACCATCTCTACAGATACTCCAAAGTCCTGGAGGCTCACCTGGGAGACCCTAAGCCACGCCCCCTACCAGCCTGCCCACACCTGTCTTGGGCAAAGCCCCAGCCGCTTAACGAGACGGCCCCCAGGTAACGACCTCAGCCATGGCGATAGATTTATTTTTAACTATTTAACTTTTATCTTTTTGTTTTAACTAAAATTTCATACTTGTGGGTTTTTTTTGTGTTTTTACTGTGGCAGCATTTTTTTATTCACACATACTTCCAGTAATACTTGAACAGAATAAATTATCCAGAAATGGATAAAAAAAAATGTTTGTACATATCCACTGCTGTCTGCTCATCTTTCTCCTTCCTGTCTTCCTCAGCAGCCTGTGGAAACACCAGAAGCTTCTCTCTGTGGATCTGGACAAAGTGGCTCTGCTTTCCGTGAGGTCGCACCCTCCCCAGGTCAGACCTCTGTCCCCTGGGGAGAGCGGGGCCTGGGACATCCCTGGAGGTAACAAAGGACATTTCTGTCCATTTTTATAAAATAAAAATATATTCTTTTAAATGTTTTCATATTAATTCAAATATTTTACATTAATTCAGGTTTATTGTTATAAATAATTTTTCAAACGATAATGAAATGAGATAAAATGGTAATAATGTATTAATTTAATAAGTAATTTATTATATAAAAGAAATTGTAATCTAAGATATTGTTAGATTAGCTTTATTAGATGCTTTTTAATGTTTTAAATTTATTTAAATTCATTAAACATCTTCATTATGTCTTTACACGATTAATGGGTTTAGTAACCATGGTAACACGTAAGGTTCATGAAAAATGCTGCAAAAATGAGTAAACTTTTTGAGCTGAGCGTTTCAGCTTTTCTAATGTCAGCACCAGGGTTTTCTGTAGGAATGAATAACAGGTTATGTGAATGAAGTTTCTCTGCTCCTGCTCAGGGATAATGCCTGGTCGCTACAACCAAGAAGTGGGTCAGACCATCCCTGTCTTCGCCTTCCTGGGAGCCATGGTGGTCCTGTCTTTTTTCGTGGTTCAGCTCTTTAAGGCCAAGAGTAAACCAAAGCGCAGAAAACCTCGCATCAAACGGCCTACCTACCTCCAGCAGCAGCAGCAGCAGATGACGGCGACAGGGAAGAACCCCACCGTGTGACCGTGTTTGTCGGACAGCTGTTTTACCTCCAGATCCGAGCTGATAGGACACTTCGGATCTGGAGTGAGGTGGACAGACGTGACTGCTTTTACGCCTGCTGGACGTCCACAAACATTTTTCGTGCCTCGTCTGTTCAAGGCCATTGTCGGTGTTTGTGTGTGTTTGTGGACCAATAAACAGTATTAAACAAACCCGTGAGGTAAAACACACACTACTGGTCTGGAGCGTGCCGGCAGAGTCCACGCTGACGTTTTCCTTTTCCTCTCTGACCAAACCATTTCTTTATGGACAACAAGTCTTACTTTTGTATTTATTATTGAATTTGTTTGTACCCAAAGACTCCAAACATGTGTGAAAGTCACGGCAGAGGAAAGTCAGGATCAAGATGGTGCCTGAATCACGTGATCCTGCAGGCATCTGCTGCATGTCATCTGTCTGTGGTTTTCTAAATCATGCCCATATGTGGTTAAAATCAGTCTTTTCATTGTTTTTATATTTTATATAATGAATGAACTCTTTTCAGGCCTGCTGATAAAAATCTTTATGGTCAGCAAAGAAGCATTGGCAGACTTGTTCAGATATATCTCATCAATTAAAAAAGCATAATCAAAGTCACTTTAGTTGTTGTTTTTGTTAAAAGCATCATTGTACTTTCATTTGCAGGAATTACTGTAACATCTACACACAGTAGTTTATATATAACATTTCTTTTGCTCTGTCAGAACCTTCACACACATTTCTAAAGCTCGAGTTCAGCATCTGTAGAATTAGTGTTCCCTGGTTGGATGAGAAATAAATCAGAATTATTACACCCGATTAGACAAAGATACAAATTTTTCATAGATAATGCTTAAAGAAAACCCTCTAAATTCACATTAGTTTTTTTTTTATATCTTTTTTTAAGAGCCTTACTTTTAATGACACTTTCATCATGTAGCCTTGCTGTAAAGGTAACTTAAAAACGGAGGTATAGCTTTCATGAAGAGAAAACATTTGCTGTATGTACCATTAAAATAGCATATAATTACTAACATGTCAGATCAGCATATGTATCGCTTTTTATGACTTTTTCACTCATTTAAACACTGGACATGTTTACATGAGTGTTTTAAGTATAAATAAAAATTTAATCTGTTTAAAGAGATTAAAAATTAACATGTAAACACCTAGTTTTTAATGAAAATGATCATTCAGATTTAAACTTTGTAGTTATTTAAACTTATTAATTCCTCCATCATGTAAATCTTCATTCTGCTCCAAGTTGATTGTGGGTGTTCTGAGCATGCTCAGTAGTTTGTCCTGTTGCAGTAACATGCGTGTAGTCTTCGGCCTGTTTTTGGTACTCTATGTTCCTCCTCTTCCTCAGCTGCTGAAACAGTGAAGCATTATGCTTGTGGTACTTCAAACATAAAATGTATTTGTTTTTTCATGGTATAACTGAAAAGATAACCAGAAAGTGCAGTTAAACGTACGTGTGTCCCATCAGAACCCTTTCCCAGCTCCCAGATCTAAAGCAGAATTAAGTAAAGGCGAATAAACATGTTTCCATGTAAACCTTAATTTGGAATGACTATTTCTATATAAATCCAAAAGAGATTTTTTCTGAGGTATTTTATTCAGCATAATTAATTGGTTAAAAACATGTAACCGTAGCCAACGTTGATGTTTGATTAAAGTTTCTCTAAATATATTGGCTGGTTTGCCGTCTATAGATGTAGATTTTGCTTAATCCAGTGTGGTAAACGTGAGCAATCAATATATATACAACAAAGCAAACATGGGTGAAGCATTTGTTTATCAATTCCAAAGTAGTGAGTTAGCTGAACCAGGTGGAACCAGTCAGTGAGTCAAATCCACTAGCTTGTTTGTAGATAAGCCCCCTTTTAACCATCAAAATGGCCAGTATGTTGATATCCAGTTGCTGGATTGTGGCGATGTGCAATAAGACAAAATGTGGTTGTAATGTGAGGCTCCAGGATGGGAAAAAGTTAAATGGTTTTTCAGATTCAGGACCCTGCAGGCCACTGGACCCATCGCAGAAGAAAACATATTATAGCTGGAGGAGTTTTGTCCACTTGCAGCCACTGACTGTTCACATCTGTGCTTGACTTTTAGAGTCATTTCCAAACCCGTCTTTCCAACTAGATGTCAGTAATGCAAACACACTGAAGTTTAAACAGAAGCTGGTGGACAGCTACATCAGCAGTATCCTGACTGGCTTGAATTACTTTCATCTCTGGGATTTTTGGAGCAAGTTCATTGTCCTGATTCACAGTCCACACAATAGACAACTTTATTTTTTGTGGTGACAGATGGATATCTGGTAACAGGCCTCACTAATGACCATTTTATCATGTGATTTCTGCATCTTCATCCTTTCTTTTTTCTTTATAGCTTTTATAGTATAATTGGTGGCTCCATGACCTGATAATACTGCTTCTTTTCTTTTTTTTATACTCTACCTAAGTTAGCGAGCAACACGTTTACCATCACTAAAGACCTGCACACCAGCCTGTCTGTGTTTTAGCAGGATGAATTAGATGCTTTAGGTAGAAAATTTTAGACAGAATTTCAGACACAATCTGACACAAAACACAGACAAAGAGGTGAATTATACTGAATCCAGAAGAGCATTAAAACTTTCATAGATTTTAGCCACAAGACTGCGAGGATGTCCTGGAAATAACATCCCAGTGGGAATAATGAGAAATGCTAAGCACCTATTATCCTACTTGGACTGCACATAAGCTCATATCTGCAATGTTAGCATCATCAAAAGCAAAACTATCCTGATTTTTTTTTTGTCTCCAGACCCTCAAGGCCTTCAGAGTGAGTTTTGAATAAAAAGAAGAGGTCAGACTTTTGCCACAAAGTAATTCATCCTCTGAAATGACTGAAATGTGTTCGTCTGTTTTCATGGCAAAATGTTGAGAAGAAATAATTGCATTCCTCCCTAACGAGTGATTACAGACTGGATGGACTAATTCCACCTCACTCATGGGTTTAGTATTGGTTGGAGGCTGAATTCATTGATGCAGGTTGATTTCATCAGAGGTGAAGTGCCCCGGTGTGCTCGGGGTTTGAGCTTTGGCTCTCTAGCTGAGCTTAATTGGCCAGATCAGCCTGTGAATCTGTCACCTGTCCTCTGGGATGATGGCCCCACTCAAGAGCTAATCTCCCTCTGTACCTTGGGAAACTGGGAAATGACCCTGGAGCCAGCTAGCTGTGCTAACAAGATTTGGGAAAGCCGGTGTTGAGCGGAGGTCACATGCCCTCTTTCCCTCCAAGTTTCCCAGATGGAAGGATTTCCTGTTTGCCCAATCAGGTCATCTGGAAGAAACACAGCAGCATTTTTTTGTTTAGTTTTTTTCTAAGTCCTTCCACAGTGTTCATCCCATTAGGCTGTTCTGAACATCCCCTCATCTGCACCCCCGCTTCCCCTCCTGTTCATGTCCCCTGGTTGTCCCTGTAGGGACAGAGACTGACTGTGTGGCTGGTCGCTTTGAGTTTAGAAAAGCTGCGCTGAATGTGTGAAAACTTTACGAAAGGGAGTCGTGTGACCCACAGTCAGGTGTAAAGTCAATGCAACCTCTTTCAGTTCTAAGGTTTACCAGTATAACAAAATAATAAGTCCTTCGAAGATCATGAGATGATGTAATCCAACAGCTTAGAGTGTATGAAATCATGTCCTTCATTATTTGACATGATAAAAGTTGAGATTGTGTCAGTTTGTTGCTCTGGTACATCCAGGTGTGTGAAGACACAGTGTCAAGGAGGACAGACATCAGAAAAGATGGTGAAAAAGCAGTTATTACTGCCCACTTATCTGGGAAGCACAATAAGAACAATTGCAAACTGTTTTAAAGTCCACTACACCACAGGCTGCATGTCTTTCTCAGAGTGAACGTCCCAGAAAGATCAGACCTTGCAATGCTCAGAGGAAACAGCAAAAACCCCAACCCATCCCTAGCCTGCATCTCAGACTGTCCAGGCCTCACTTAGCATGGGACATTTCATCATTCATCAGCACGGCTTAATTCTAGAAACAGTTATGGCAGCACAGCTTTGGTTTGCAAAGCTGCATCTGATCAAATCATAAGACTTCTGGAACAATGCCCTTTGGACAAACCACACCAAAGTGTGAAAATATAAGCACAATAAGCACAGTAGTGGAGAGATGATGATCTGGGCTGGTTCAGCATCTACATGACCTGGACACCATGCAGCCAATTGGACCATGAGCTCTTCTGGATATCAAAGTTTTCTAGTCATCTGTGGAACAACTAAAGCTGAAACTGAAACTGGTTCATGCCACAGGACGATGCTCTTAAACACAGCAGCAGCTCGCCACCTGAATGACTGGCTGGACAATCACAATATTTTGATTTCATTCCTTAAGAGCTCCACACCTTAAAGTGATGAGGATGCTAGTGATGAGGATGCTATGGTGAGACCTTCAGATATCTGTGCAGAAACAAATGCAGCAAATCGTGAACTGAAGCAAATTGAATTTGATAGAAAGAAAAGTGTTAAAAAAAAACCTTCCACAGCAATGTGAGATACTTTTAACCTTATACAGCAAACTGTTGCTTTAACTTATTGCTGCTAAGGATGCTTCTACAAGCTGCTTAATCATGAGGTGATCATCTTTTCATGGCTAGTTTTCATCAATACCCAGTGTAATGTCACATCTGGAGGTGCATTTATCTTATTTTAAGTCTCATTTTATAAACATTTTTTTAAAAAAGTACTATGTACTGATTTTATAACCTTAGAATTAGAAGATTTCTTTTTTCATGTAGGTGAACTTTGAGACAGACGTCTCAGGGGACACTTTCAACCATGACAAAAGATGCAGCAATGGACAATCAACAAAGGAGTGATTTAAAACAGAAACATTAAAACATTAAAAATAAGAAGCTTGATTTAACATTGAAACAGTAAATCAAATTAGTTTAAATGATTAAAATAATGATCAAATCCAGCTTAAAGAATAATGGCTTCAAATAAACTTAAAATAACTTTAAATGAAAACTACTTAAATGCAGCAGAGAACAGGAGGGTGACAGAGACATGTGGAGCATAGAAGCTGCAGCTTCTCCAGGTCACGTTCTGACTCTGGGAACTGATAAAGACCAGATCCAGATGACCCGAGAGGTCTTCACATTGGGTCAAGAGGTCACGGATGTATTTTGGTCCTGAACTATTCCGAGCTTTATAGACCAGCAACATAACTTGGACAGACAGCCAGTGTAAAGACCTCAGAACTGGACTGATGTGGTCCACGTTCTTGGTCATGGTGAGGACTCTGGCAGCAGCATTTGGTCAAAACTAATATGCAACACCAACATCACATGCAGACAATTTTCTGGCAAAATCCTTTTTTTCATTTCACCATTTTGATGTTATTGCAACTGCGTGAATTTTGTATTAGATATGTACAAGCCTGAGACATTAAGGAAGTGCACAGACACCAAGTAAACCAGAGTATTGTGGCCTTCCTCGCACTGCCTCGCAGAATTTGAGGGATTAATTTCCTTCACCTCTGAATGGGGGTTCTGCATGGAAATCAACAAATTATGTCTCGTTTCAGTCTGCGCCTTTTTTTTCCTCAGAGAGCTGCCTTTAACCTGCACACTGCAATCTTTTACTCTGTCACTGAACCACAGGAAATTGATTGGTGTCGTTTTTTCATTTCCATCCATGGAATTAAAAGTCAGAAACTAATTTCACAAGAGAAATAAAGTGACACTGTGTTATGGTGGGTAATGGAGGAAGATGCTGGACCCAAGCAGGATGAAGGCGGCAGATGAGGTTGAAGTGAAGTGGTT
>JBAMHV010000010.1:4315101-4325519 GCA_037177535.1 Pseudomugil gertrudae
GTATCGCTCCACACACACCTTATAACCCTGTTCTGAGGTGTGTATCGCTCCACACACACCTTATAACCCTGTTATGAGGTGCGTCTTCAGAGCGACTCCTTTTGGTGCCGTCTCTTTAAATGTGAACGAGGTCCGTCATGCCCCGCCCCCCTCCAGGTCACAGGAAGTTCAACTCTACCATGTTCCGCCATGTTTGTAGCTTGATAGCAGCAATGCGCTTATCTCCCGGCAGAGAAAAAATTTATTCTTAAGTTTACTAGAAATGTGAACGTATCGGGTTCATGAAATTGGTTACCTGGAAGTCCACGACCTTTAGTTTGATTTAGACTTAATGGAAGTTTCTGGAACCTGCTTGTAGTGACACATGTAAAATAGTCACATAAAATGATACCTTTCTGTCTTTTATTTTTATTTAGTCTTTTTTTCTTCCCCTCAGATCTCCCTTGTATTCCTGATAAGTGGCTTGATCATCCTGGGCTATTCTTCATCCATCTGTGGTCAGTGCACCTACCAGGCAGTGGTAAAGGAGTTGTGTGGGCCCGCCATCGGCCAGCTGTGTGAGATCTGCTTTGTCTTCAACCTGTTCATGATCTCTGTGGCCTTTCTCGTCATTGTAGACGACCAGCTGGAAAAATGTGAGTAGCAAAGTTAAATGAAAAATGCTTTATTAATCCCAGAGGGAAATTTAAGTTTACAACAGCTTTTTCAGGTCACTAGTGATCCAGGGTTTGTTACTGGAGAAGCACCTCACTGGTCTAGAATGGTGCTGTCCACTTAGAAGTTTATATAATCTGTCACACACTCAGTCAAGGTGTTGATGTCATCTCCATGAGGTTCACAGAGGACACTCCAGTCTGTAACTTGGAAGCATCCTCTCAGAGCATCTTTATCATCATCTGACCAGGTTTTAATAGTCTTTCTAGTGACAGGTTGTTGCTGAATGATGGGCTTGTAGGAGGAGGTGAGAGGAACCAGGTTATGGTCAGATCTTCCTAAAGGTGGCAGAGGAGCTGTATGCATTTTTAATATTAGCATAAAATAAGTGCAAAGTTTGTGGAGAAGCTGACAAACTGTTGAAACGTTGGTAGCAGAGAGGGAGGTGTTGTTAAAATCTCCAGAGATCACCACAATTGTGTTTGGATGTTGTGTTTAAAGCATATAATGTATGTATAAATTTATAATGATAAATGAGTGGCTCTGTGAGGTTGTCGGTTTTAAAATGACCTTTGGGATGCTCTCCATGGCATGAAACAAAAGTTTGGATATAAAATGATGATCTTTCTAATATTTTACTTTATGTAATAACAGATCCATTCTGTATCACGTCTCCAGTGTTGACTGCATAAAAGTTTGCATCACTGAAAATCCTGCTATAATCATTAACCTATTCTCTGAGCCTGGTCATCTCAGCGTGCCACACGTTACTGGTGGATCACTTAGCTTTTTCTGCCCTCTAAGTCCTGATCTTGACCCTACTGACATCCTACAGAGCCTTCCACCTGGTTGACACGAGTGCCTCAGGGTTTGATGCTTGGCCCTCTACTCTTTTCATTGTACGCTTTTTGGCTCTCCTACAACTGCTATGCTGATGAAACTCAGCTCTTCCTTTTTTTCTTACTTGATGACACAACGGTTTCAATGAGACAATCGGGATGCCTTGCTGATGTTT
The DNA here is from genome assembly GCA_037177535.1 of Pseudomugil gertrudae. Taxonomy (NCBI): domain Eukaryota; kingdom Metazoa; phylum Chordata; class Actinopteri; order Atheriniformes; family Pseudomugilidae; genus Pseudomugil; species Pseudomugil gertrudae. The sequence goes on from JBAMHV010000010.1 coordinate 4,316,771, forward strand.
CTGCATGGATGAGGGATCGCCACCTTCAGCTGAATCTGTTCAAGACCAAGTTTGTCTGTCCAGCCACTTTCCCTCTGCTGATAAACATGCAGCTATATTTTGTATCACTCGTGGCAATGCTTGGTGTCATGGTGGACAACCAGCTGTCCTTTTCGAGTCCATGTCAGACTGTATCTGACAGAACACATGGCACAGCTCTTTGTCCAAGTTATGGTCGTTTCATGCATTAGCTACTAAAATTCATACTGGCAGGCTGACCTGCATGCCCAGTTACAACCTCTGCAGATAATCCAGAACACAGCAGCACATTTGACCAGTTATCCCAGTGGCCCGGATGTAAAGTTTCTGACGGCGAATTTTAACCACGGAATTTGGCCTGTTGAATTTAGCAGTCTGAAATTTTTCCTTTGAATCCTTCATCTTTGAATTTTGACTTGCATTTTAAAACCCTGAAAACGTAGTAGTGAAAATAAACGTAAAAAAAATTTAAATGTGTTAATTTGCTGCATAAAATTTTGCTGCTTGAAATTAAATTTTAACGCTAGTGAAACGGGTTTACTTCCATTAGGGTCCATGTATGGCTAGTTCATTTTTTCAGTATGGGAGGAGATGAGGCGGTTCTGAAGATGTGCTCAGAACCAAGTCAGCTGGGATGCATCAATGAAAGATGCCAAGGAAGAAGCGTACAAATGGATTCTTACATCTGAATTTTTTTGTGCATGTGACATGGTCCTAATTTGGTTTTATGCCAATATAAAATATATAATATATTCAGTATAAAAATGTAAGACTATGCAGTGCACATTTTATTTCAGGTAGAAATGATTATATTTAAGTAGATCTATGACTATTATGTCCTGTCATAATATATGGACATGAACGGAACATAACTGTAGCTGCTTAAGTAAATATTATAGCTACACATATAATAAAGTGACATAAACTTGTCTGACATTCCACACATTAGGACATGCCAACAAAGTACATAATTAATGGCTTCCAGTGATTTTTAGACCTTCGAGGTACAAGTAAATGTCAGGCCGCTGCAAGTTAGGCCATTTTTCATGTTTGTAAGCCAATCCTGTAAATGGTAAATGCCATTCAAAAATATAACGCTTTTCCCTCATCCATGGATGATCAAAGCGCTTTACAGATCCTACTATCCACCCATTCACACACACATTCACACACTGATGGCGGCAGAGCTGCCATACACGCAGGCACTAGCCTAGCCACCAGGAGCAACTGGGGGCTCAAGGACACTTCGACATGCAGACTTTAGACAGAGTGGAAACCGAACCCACAACCCTCCAATCAGAGGTCGGCCACAACCAGAAGAAAATATGGGTAAAGTTGTTGCGTATTTGTATTAAGTGCTAGCTTCTTTAAAGAACAGGCTCAATAAATGAGTGAAAGCCTTTCCGTATAGTTGTTTTTAACAATAGAGTTGGACTTTGCCAGAGTAAACACAGGCGTCTGCACCAAGGGTCTGCATACATATCACTGACATGTAAACCTTGTAAACATTGCAAATGGTCTTTATTGACCAACTACTATTGTCATGCTGCTGAACGCTTCTGCAATCTGCTGCGTGCATCCAGATGCTGCTGTATGCTGCTACATATATCTGGACACTGGCGCATGCTGCTGTGTATATATATGGATGCTGGACGCTGTTGCATGCTGCTGCATGCATCTAGATGATGATACACGTTGCAGGATGCTGTAGCATGCTGCTTGATGCAGCTGTACATGGCTGTGTGTTGTTGTATGCTGCAATCTGCTGCATGTCTCAGGATACTGCTGTCCATCACTTCCTGTTCATGCAGGTGGTGACATTTAATGTGCATCTCATGAAGTTGTTGAGTTCAGTGAAAATGCCAAAGCTCAGCTCCACTGAGCCTTTTTCTTCCCATCATCATGTCATGATCTGAACACATTGCAGAACATTTGTCTCCCCCTTATGGCATTGACATCTCAAGGATTGCATCACTTTATTTTATAAATCAATATATATATGTGTAATGTGTATATATATCACCCAACCACTCTTGGCACTTGCCCGCATTACAATAACTGACCATGTTTGTGTGAGAGGGGGCAATACATCAATGAGGAAATGAATGGTAATGTGTCTGTTTTTGTAAACCCTGTTTTTTCTGTACAGAGAATATAGAAGTGTTTGCATATTTTTAATTCAGTTAGCACTTTGTTCCATTCGGTTGTTGTTCAGTACATTCAAAGCTTTTATGCATGCTGGATGATCTGTTGTGTCCTCCAGTGTGCGACTCCCTGTTTGAGGTGATGACTGGTTTGCCAAAGTCTGAGATGCCGTACCACTTCTACACATACCACCACTTCGCCCTGCCGCTGCTCTGCATCTTCCTCATCCTGCCAATGTCCATCTCTAAAGAGATCAGCATTCAGAAATACATCAGGTTTGATGCGTGGCTTTCATTTCTCTTTGTGTTTGACAGTTTTAGTTGCTTTGTTCAACTTTACTCCACTTCAGTCGATGGAAATTAGATGGGTAACGAGTGAATGCATCTGTAGCAGCAGATACTTAAAGCTAATAGTCTGCAAAAAGCATTCGCTAACTGTGTGAAGACCGTAAAGTTCCATTTTAGCTGAGTGTATATTTAGCTTTATGGTAATTCTCCTGGTTGAAGTTTTCGCTGACTTTATAGAACATCATCTTTAAAGTCATTATTCTGCCACTTTTGTTCAGATTGAGGATGATAACGTTGATTCCTGCTCTGCATGTGCATTATTTTCTCCTGTGAAATATAAAGGGTCTAACCGTCATGTTTACTGTATTTGAAGCATGAATCATGAAGCAGCTATTTTGCCTCTGTCCTCTCGCAGTGTTCTGGGAACTCTGGCTGCAACCTACCTGACCGTAGCCATCATCATCAAATACTACACCACACCAGCTGTTCTGGTTTACAACACCCCGCTCTACTCCACTGGGTATGACCATGTATGCAGTTGAACAGATGAACACTCCAAATTATTTAAAACAAAACTTATATTCCAAAGTCTAGCTCAAAAAAAGTTGATATATATATATATATATATATATATATATATATATATATATATGCACATGCACCCTGGGCACTTACCCACACTGTTCATTGCATACACCACCTGTGTGTGAGGGGGCAAATGATGACTCTGTGTGTGACTGATTGACGCTCTCTATGGAGATGGCTTTCAAAATGCCATGACATTATCAGCGGTGCCGTAGTAACAGTTGTGATCTGCAGTAAATGACAGATAAAAATATGTTTGTGTGTAGGATCAGCTCCTGGGCCTCCATGTTCAGCGTCATCCCGACCATCTGCTTCGGTTTCCAAGTGAGTGCTTCAATTTGAAAAACATTTGCATCTGACCATTTGAGACAAAGGTGACGCATTTGCAGCATCATGCTGCTGTAAGGCTGCAGGCTACAGGGAATGCAGCTACGTGCCAAGGACGCGTATGTTTCTAAATCAGCAGGGGAAACCCTGTTAAGCTGTTAACTGTATATATGTGATAAAGATTTGCTTGAACATAAACACAAGCGGACTTGCACCTTGCAGGTGTTTTGGGCTTTAGCGTAATTTCACAGTTCTGTTTTTTGCATTAATAACAATAAAAGCTCGAGAAATTCCTGTTTGGCTATTTTATGTGTGAAAAGGTTGGGCTGCAGAAAACTTCTAAACATTTAACATCTGACTGAATTTTTCTCTGACACTGTTTTGTAACAAAACATCACACCAGTCTGCCACAGAATTCAATCACAATTACTTTTATTGTCTTAAAAATCCTCAATATACATTCTGATGAACCCACTGTAATCACCAGTTGCTTGCATGCATGTAATATCTCATCAGCCAATCACATCGCAGCAAGTCAGTGCATTTAGTTATGTACTAATGGTCAAGATGACTCGCTTTATTTGAAACTGAGGATCAAAATGAGGAAAAAAAAATTAATTAATTGACTTTAAACAAACAAAGTGAGCAAAGTTATGCAAACTAGGGTCTATGAATGCACAACACATCCAACCCTGAAACAGATGGTCTACAGCAGCTTCTGTCTGCTAAGAACAGGAAACTGAGGCAACAATTTATACACTCTCCAAAGATAGAAGCACGTTGCTGGTCTGATGAGTCTCCATGTCAGCTCCACGTTCGGATGGTAGGATCAGAATCTGGTGGAAACGCCACGAAAACACAAATCCATCCTGTCTCAGATCAATGCTTCCGGCTGCTGGTGGTCTAATGGTGTGCGGGATAGTATAGTAATCATAAGGTGCTTCACAATGAAACGCTGAACATAAAACAAGTACAACTAAGAAAAAGCAAGTTTAAAAAGATATGTTTTTAGCTGCTTTTTAAAAGAGATCACAGACTCTGCAGAGCTCCAGCTGAGAGGAAAGGAGGTCAGTACAGGGCATAATGCATGGCAGGATGGACCCATGCTTTTTATAATGTTTCCACTCATTTCTGAGAATCCCATCAGAATGTGAAGCTGAAATGGACTCCTCAGATAAGGAAAGGCTTTTCCAGTCCTTTTAACATAAACTTAGAGATAGTTGTTAGAGATGGTTCTGAAATACTCACACAAAGTAGCATTAGCTTAAATCTGCTTTTTGTCTCATTCTGATGCTCAGATTGAGCTGTTGTTACATCACCTTCCCCATGTGTACATGAGTAAATGCTCTCATGCGATTGGCTGATTAGATATTAATGTTAAGGCATTAATGGGTCACAGGAGGACTTAATAAAGTAGCTGGTGAGTGAAAAAAGTTAACTGTATCAGGGATTTTAACATAAGAGTTATGGTGGACTTTACATGGATTATAATATATAATCTCTAAAACCACATTGCAAACATTTTACTGATTTTTTTTTTTTGTCTTTGATAAATGAGGTAATACTTTCTTCATGAACCAATTCTCCCACAGCGGGTGGATAGATTTAAAATGGATCTACTCCGTCTTAGTAATGGGGTCATAATGAGTGAACTGATGAGTGTACACAAATCTTTCAAAAACTGTTTCATCATTTTACCCCAGTGGAAAAAACAACTCTTTAAAATGAAAAATGCTGCAATAGAAATAATGTTTCATACATGTTTAGTGACTAGGATCATGTCCTTTTTGTTTCTCATCACCAACAGCTCAGACGGTTGTCATGGTGAACCCTACAAACCTGTTGTTTTTCCTCTTAAAAACTTCTGCAGAATAGGGATTGTTGCTGAATGTTTTTGTGGTGATTTTTGTAATATATGCATAAGTCACTCACCCATGCTTGTAACAAAAAGATCAGAAAGCTTGGATGTCCATTGAAATCACCTTGGAGTGTAGTCTTTACCAGGAAAATGAGAATAAGGCCAGAGTTGGTGCATGTTTAACTATTCCAGTTGAAGAGGAAAGAAAGCCTCGTAAATGGGGAATACATTTTAATCAGTTTCCTGTGAAGACTGGCAATCTACTGAGTTTTATAAACCTGCGAGATCCACAAGAGCGCTGTTGGTTCCAGAAAATGCCTTGGAATGGGAGATGTCCAGTCTGACTCTGTGTATGGGGTTAAATGGGATGGTATATCAAGTCCACCTTCAGCCAACACAACACACCAATGCTTTCCTCAGTTCACTTTGAAGGAGTAGAAGCAGATTTTTACTCTGTTATCAGAAAAAGCAAAGAGACCAGCAGGTCTCTCATATCCCCGCTGAGGCGAGTGTGACTGCTCCATCCAAAGCTTGGAAGGTTAAGATGACCTGGTCCTTACTGCGGAAATGTCTCTATTTATAGAAATTGGCCACAGCATGGATACTGTCCTCATTTATTGTCCAAAATACAAAAGCAAGATCTTTAAAATCTACTTGAAGAAGGCCAATGCTAGATCCCTTCCCAGCATCTCAATTTTCTTTGTCGGTTAGGTGGTCTGTCTCAGCTTACCAAACTGTGATTAATCATGTTTTTATGGCTTCTTGAGCAGGTTAGAGTAACTTTTGATAATCTCTATGTAAGGGGATAATCTATGTATCCCCTTTCACAGAGACTTAAAAAATATCCATGTTCAGATGTGAAAATGCAAATAAGCTCTTCTGGATGCGTTTGGTAGTTAGGAGCATACACAAGGGATGTATGCATACATTTAAAAAGGGTCTATGTCCTGTAGTAATTATGAAAGTTATTTCATTTCATTTTCAGCTTCAGAATAAATGCAGAAAACTGTTTTCCCAGTCATTTCAGGCTTTCTTGAAAAAATGTTTTAAATGCAGCATAAAGGTCAGCGGGCAGGCTCTGGCTGTGCTCGGTAGGAACTGTGCAGAGCGAGCTTTTCATTTTTAATAGCAGGGCAGAGTAGCCACTCAAAGATCATTCTGCCCGTCATAAGCTGAACAGACTCCTGTCTAACTTCCCAAGTTGCCAAGGTAACCTCCCTGAAGGCTGCAGGCAGTCGGATCTAATAAAGGAAAAGCCAAGTGCAACAGGATTGATGCGTGTCCTCTCACACACAAACACACTCCCCTCAGGGTGAGTAATTGCACTGCAAAGGGTTGAAAAGGAGCTGATAAGATCCTGAGAGGAAGTGATGGTGGGAGAGCAGAGAGACTTAAACCCAGTAATGGCAGCTGGGATCAAGCTGTGGACAAGAGACTGTATCCTCACATCTATGATGCTCAGAGCAGACTTGAGTCCATCACTCTGGCAGAGAGATCAGAGGGAACACCGTTTAGATGCTCATCCTGCTTTGCGAGCTCCATAAAAAGGATAAGAAGCAGCAATGGGGAGGTTTTTAGTCTGATCTGCAACTCCTACATGGTTTAATACATTTCTGTCGGGTGTTCTGTGGTTTGTCTGGATGGTTACTGTCAGATTTACTCAGAGAGTTTCTCTTCTGTCTTCCAGTGTCACGAGGCATCCATCGCCATCTACAGTAGCATGCAGAACCAGCGGCTGTCTCACTGGGTCTTTGTCTCGGTGGTGGCCATGATCATCTGCCTTATCATTTACTCCCTCACAGGTGGGACCACTTTCTGACCCATGTCTCCTCCATCCAACCTTGATCACTACACATCTCTTTATAACTCTAAATGTAATGTATTTTCTTTGTAAATGAAACCATGTGGCTTCAAATGCACGTCATTTTTTAGCGTCCGGATAAGTCATCCTTCTTTGTGCCGCAGGGGTTTATGGCTACCTGACATTTGGGAAGGACTTGAAGGCGGATATCTTAATGTCGTACAGCAGTAAAGACATCCTGATGCTCATCGCCCGGCTGCTGTTTGGAGTTTCCATCATCACCATCTATCCCATCACTGTGTTGCTGGGCAGGTCTGCAACTCAATGTCATGAATGAATATAAAGAAATGAACGTGAAGCAGTGATCGGCTATTAAACTATTTCTGCATGTCAGACCTGCAACACATTCTCAAACATGTTGGGATTTAGGGCTTATAATGTGTATGGAAAACACAGATTTTATTTCATCAAGGTGAATTTAGGGTAAGGTAGGTTTATTTGTACAGCTCATATTATGTACAAGACAACTCAAAGCATGCATGACGCATTAAAAGCACAAAAGGAAATGTGAATATCTGTATAGAATAATTTAAGCAAACAAAATTAATAGAAGAAATGGAAACGAAACAAGTTGAAATAGAAATGGACAGCAGAATACACACAGTTACACATGATAGAGATGGAGCTCAAAGAGAAACAGCTCGTCGTCAATCATTAAAATGTAAGAAAATATTTAGAGAAAAGGGAAAATAAAATAAAAGCAGTGACAAAAGACTCCATTTAAAATAGCTGAAGATTGGATCACACTGTTATTCTGATAGTTTTATCGATGTTAGGAGCATTAAAACTGAGGTTTTGTGGAATGACAACTATCTCCATGCAGCAGAAAAGAAATGCTGCTGTGAAGTCTTTGCTTTTTTATCCACCTAAAACTTTGTTACAATGTAAACAAGAGGCTGGAATGCAACAAAAATGCTAACAATGAATGACAGACACTCAGATCAGTGAGAAGCACATGTTTTGTCCTTCCCTCTCAGAATGGCAGTGTCCCCCAGGGACACGTTTATCTCAGGGCTTTGTGTAGGACACCCCAAAGATACTGCAGGAGAGGTATGTCCTTCTTTTACAGTTCTTGCATTATACCTGGAGATAAGAAACCTAAACAGCATTCTGTTCTATCTTTAATGACCATCTGTATTCTGCAGAGGCTCACAATATCATAATTATAGGATTTTTTTTTACCATCAAAAGGAAAATTTACCTAGATGATCTTTTAAGCCTTGGTGGGTCACATGGCAGCAGCCGATCATCTATAATCTGGGTCGGAACCATTCAGAGCGGAAACATGTGAACATGTATTCTTTCTGAAATTGTAGATGCTCATCGTTGCTTTTAAAGTGACTTGTTTAAAATAAGTTGTGATAGCTAATGTGGGATTGCTAGTTAACAAAATTGATGAGCTCCAGGTGCTAACCGGGTCTCAGAAAGAATACAGAGTGCAGATTTATGTGCTTCACCGAGACATGGCTGCATGAACACATCCCAGACTGTAACGGCTAAAGACGGTCCGTGCAGACCACAGTGAACGGCTCGGTGGAGACCTGGGGGGAGGTGGAGTCGCAGTGCTCGTTAACCAGCGTTGGTGTCATCTTGGACGTGTCGCTGTTGGGGAGAGGATCTGCACGGGAGACATGGAACTGCTAGCTTTTATCAGCTGCTCCATCAGAG
>JBAMHV010000010.1:4332498-4342865 GCA_037177535.1 Pseudomugil gertrudae
CACACACCTTATAACCCTGTTCTGAGGTGCGTCTTCAGAGCGACTCGTTTTGGTGCCGTCTCTTTAAATGTAAACGAAGCATGTCATGCTCCGCCCCCCGGCAAAGAAACATTTTATTAGTAAGTTTACTATAAATATCAATGTATCAGATTCACGAATTTGATTACCTGGAAGTGCACAACCTTATTTAGCAGACTCACAGCAAATACTGTGATAATAGATAAAGAAACGTAATAGAGAAAATTAAACAGACTGAAAAATATGACCAGCGATTTATGTGCAGCATCAGGAGGGAATAAATTTACATATTCTGCATACCTAAACACTAAGAAGTGCACAAAAACATGTATATAAGGGCTAAAAAAGTGCATTTTGCATGATATGTCGCCTTTAAATAAACCTTATGTCAAAAAAGATGTCATTTTTTTCACCAGGTGAGTATTTACTATTCAACCTGTTTAACATTATTAATGTTTACTTCCTCCTGACACTGAGCTTTCAACATGATTTCAGACTGAAGGGATTGAACCGATGCAGGGATGGAGCACGGAACATCATGCATCTGGATAGCACTGCATGGTCAGTGAAACTACAAAGATTTGCTGGTTTAGAGACCCAGATGTGGTCACTGTGCAGCAGCTTTGTGAGGTTCTGGGAGAGAAGTGGCCACTTCCAGACAAACCTGTGTACTTCCAGCACATGACACTGTTCCATGTGCAGCTGTCCAACCTGGTGGTGCTTCAGTAGCTCGGTGTCTACATCCTCCTCAGCAACACAGACACATTTGCAAAGCTTTCTTTCCCACTGAAGATATCTCTCATTTGTGCACTGTTTTTTTTTCTTCACAAATATAAAGACTTTAAACATATCCAGATTAAAAGATTAAAAGCAACACTGTTGCCACAGCAACAGCAGGAAGGTTTGCTGGCAGAACATAACTAACCCTTAATGTGTAAACTCATGAGAATATAAGATGAATTTATCAGACAGTATAAAGTCTGATCTCTGAGCTTCCCTCTTTGAGTAGAGATGTTTCAGACTGCCTCCTCAGTTTCTTGCTATTTATTTTCCATTTAGTTATTTTAAGGTTCAGCACCCCATGAGAGTGCTTTGTGTTGGAAATGTAATTATTCACTGTGACAACACAAGTAGTTTGTTCCATAAATTCATGTTTATGCAGTTCTGCCATGTGAGCATTATTAACTCATTGGCTGCCAGTCGTGCTGTGGCAGAGCGCCGTGCTGCTGGCGTTTTGGAGCATTTCGGCTCATCTTTGGGATGTGTTGAGTCCTGGAACTGCTGATGTGCCGGTTTGGCTGGGTGAGTGCATCAGAGCATTTTGTGGATGTTGGGATGCAAGCACCTGGCCATCTCAGGTTTTCATATGCAGAAATCACTAAAGCTGGGCGGCTGTGGTGCATGTAGTAGAGCGGCTTATTTTCTAACCAGCAAGTTAGTGGTTCAAATCCCAGCTCAGGCAGTCCACATGTCAAAGTGTCCTTGAGTGTCCACTGAACCCCCAGTTGCTCCCAGTACTGCATCACCAGTGTGTGAATGTGTGAGTGTTTGTGTGAGCGCATGGGTAAATGAGTGTTAAAGTGCTTGAGTGCACTGATGTGTAGAAAATGATGCGCTATATAAGTACAAGACCATTTACCATAAAGCTCAAAAGAGGCCAGACGACATTTTTAGGCGTCTTTAGCAGTGATTGGCTACGGTTACAATTTAAATGCAATTTAACTGTGTTTCTCCCTACAACATGGAAAACAACATAAGTACAGTTTTCGCTTCAATTTTGATGATATTTGTGAAGTAGCAGTATCACACAAGCATACATACTTTTATTAGCAACTGAGGTGGAAAAGGAATATAGAGTGAAGACGCGAGGTGTTTGCATGCTCATTAGTGTCATGTAATTAAAACTCATGTAAACATAGGAATTGTCTGGATTCAGAAAAACACCTTTGGCAGCCAATTAGTTAACCTCCTTATTTCGGATGAAACCTGGAGTGGAGTTTAACTGTGAATCCATCAAGAATATTTAAGATCATGCTTCTAAGTGTTGAGTGACAAGGTTTTATTTCTTCATCAGAACGATGCATCACATGCATTTGGGTGGAATAAGGCGGCCATTTTCCCAGAGAACTGGTTTATTAGGAGGTGATCAACATAGAACATGACCTGCATATGCATAGAACCCAACCTGAACATACATAACGTAACATGTTAGCCATTCAGCGTAAGCTACCATTGTGATTTACCTCTGTATGAAGGGAAGCAGCTTAATAGGACAGAAAACTCGGGGTTAACCCTGAAGGTACCTGGATAAAAGAACGTACATAGACTTGTCTGGTCCTGCGGAGAAAGTGTGGTCACGGCAACATGCTGGGTTCATGTTAATATGCATTTAAATATGGGGACAAACTATAAAAAATGAACTAATCAACCAAAATATTCAGGACCCCTTGACCTCCTGTAGTACTTCCACAGACCGCTGGGGGTCATGGACCCCTGATGAAAACCTCTGCCTCAGGTGTTTTACAGCTGTTTGATCGTTTGTAGTTTGTTTGATTTTTTGTAGTTGGTTGTGTATACTCAGCTTTTACCATCAGATGTGTGTGGGGTCCCAGTATGAACCCCTCGCTGATGCAGTTCAATACGAAGTACATACAGCCCCAGTAAGGAGGGTACTGGTACAAATGGATTTGAACCTATAAAAGCTGCTACAAATCAATGCAAAACATTTTTCATGACAAATGCTTTCCAGCTGTCATCCAGTCCACATTAAACTGTAACAGATTTTAAACAGTTTATGAAAATAAAAACCTTTATGATTGAAAATAACCTGAAATCTGGACCAAAATTATTACTGTGAAACAAGAGCTTACCATAATTTAGGTTTTCTGAGGGGAAAAAAAATCACATTGGACTTATTTTTTCTCTTTTTTTCAGCTTTATATGTAAAGGAAATGATCGGTAAGGCCCATGTTCCTGCACTGTAGACTGTTTTGGATCAATCATCCACAAATGGAAGTCTGGCTTTGACATCTACAGTCAAAGTTTTTTGAGTACAAATGTAAATCTTTTAATGTGCATCTTTGCACCCCACGTATTTGTAACTAAAATTCAGCTAAATGATGTGTGTAGTGTGAATCTTTATTTCTGCTGGATAAATCCTGGAAGCTTCCCTCCACATGGAATCCACCAATGGAGCTTTTTGGAGTTGGAAAAGGAAAGTAGTTCCTTAATCTTTGGTCCAAACTAGTTTAGCAGATCATTTTGTGCTGTTGAAGAGAAATAAATGAGTCAAAGTTCAGAAGTCAGAATCAGAACCACTCTAGATGATTAGAAAAGAAAAACTGCACTGTTTTCAGTTTCATAGTTTTATTGAATTGCATCACTCTACATCATCTAGAATTTCAACAAGATATTTTTTAAAGACCAAATATAATACTTGCATCCCTGCAATAAGTCTCTACACTCGAAGAGAAAGCAGTTTTACTGAAACATACATTAAGAATTAATATTTCATTAAACATTGCCATAAAAGTGTGTTCATTCTTTTAAACCATATATATATAATGACAATATAATTTCATATAATAGATTTAGTCTCTGTCTCCTTCATAGGAATACTAGAAAAGAAAGAAGGTAAGAAATGCACAAAACCCATTGAAGAGTATCATGGCCTAATACTACAGCAAGTTACTGGACATTCAGTTGACATGCACTCATTTGAAGGATAGAAAAGAACACAGCCATAGAGGGGAAGAGTTATGGCCTTGATGTTGGTCTGTTTGGCAAATTCCTGATTGGCTTTAATGTTACGCAACAACACACTTCCAATCCATTAACTTCCCTATGGCTACAGACACCGACCATCCCAGCAGGAGGCCCGGCTGACTCGCTGCGAGTCCTCCTGCTGTTCAGGGAAACATTCAATCCAATTGGCTGTCAGATACTTCAACAGCATAACTCTTATATGACAAAGCACATGTTGCACTGAGAAGTAGGAGGATAGATAGAAAAATAACACAGTTTGAGGGACATTCAGGAATGTATTAACAGGAAACAGCATTGGCATATCTGACACTTCAGTCATTATTTACCTTTTGCGTGGCCCAGGTGGGCACGGTGAAAGGAGAACCCTCAGTTAGAGCACGTGGGCTGCACACGGTTGGATCCTGTAAAGCTATAACTATCGGTACGAGGCACGTAACCACTCATCCATGTAGTATGGCTTCAGGTTTTTATCGACGCTGAAGCAGCTCCAGCTCGGATGCAAGGGGCCCGGAGGAGGTTGTGTTGGGCAGATGTGGGATTTTGATGTTTTATCTAAGTCTGAAGCTGAATGTTAAGCTCCAGGTTCTGTGGAGGATCCATCAGACCTGTACACTCTCATGTTCAGTTCTTGCCATGTGATGCCCTCAGCCCTTTAGTTTTTCTCTTTCCCTTAAGAATGGCTTTTTGATGACTATGTTTCCATGGAGACTATTTCTGATGGGGCTGCAGCTAACAGATGGACCATCTGAAAGTCTACATGCATCTCAGGGCTTTGCTGGATTGTCCCTCGTTTCTCCAGAGCATCACTTTCAGATATGGTTCATCTAGTTTATTTAGTCCTGACTCTTCTTTTGTTCTTCACGTGTCACGTTTTTAGCCAACAAATCATCTTATTGTTGCCAAAATCTTATTGTCTGTCAAATTGTTATCTTTTGACCTTTTTAAATAAACACAACTAAAGAAGCAAACAAAATGCTTTGTCTCTAAAGATCACGTTTAGGAAGATGTTTTCTCCTAAATTGTCTGTTATGTTTAAACAACACTGGTTCATCCCTTCAGTTGGTCTTAAATAATTAACGTATTCATCTGAATCAGAAGCTGGAGAAGTGTTCCTCACACTCCTTCAGAAGGTGGTAAGATTTAAGGTTTGGGAGGAGGGCTTTTTGTTTGAAACAATGTCAAATATTTCTGTACAATCTTGAATGTCTGGACTGAGTTTGGAGACAATGGACTTATGAACATTTTTGCTAAGATTGAAGCCCTTTGTCTCAAAAAGCTGTCTGATTAAAGGCAAGAGGTTGAATAGCTGTTAATATTCTGAAAACACTTCATTTTAAATTGTAAACATGAAAGGTGTCATATAAATAAACTTGCCTTGCCTAAACCTGTCTCTGCATTTCTTGGCACTTCTTTCCTCATTGCCATAAGCGTCGACCCTGACTGGTGATGGAGCTGCATGTGAGTCGGATGTTTTAGTGTCTCAGTAATCTCCAGATGTCAACACTTGTTCCAGTCCTGCTCTGCGTGGTGCAGCCCGGCGCTCTAACAGATGGCCCCGGTGCTGGATTGACCTCGGTATGAGGTGGATGGAAAGCATCGCGCCATAAAGGACTGACTGAATGAGTCTTCATCCAGTTAAACAATAATGACTAATTTCTAAATATTCTCATCATATATGCAATCTTTAAGTCACAATATTCACTTTTTACATTGTGCTTTTTGAGTTTTGATTTGTTTTACAGTGGTGGCGAGGAGGTGTCTGAATTTGACCCATTTTATGTCATGGATGGGGGGTTAATTTGCTGATTTACACTGCAGAGGTTTCAGTCTTGTTAGGGTTGCATGTTTGCTCTGTCATTAACTATACAGTAAACCAGCAGTACTGAGAAGATGCTGTTCAGTGCTACGTATCGATGCTGATCTGACGTGTTTTTAGTCCTATTTGGTAACTGAATTATTCTGGTGCACAGTAATTGCACCTTTGAGTTTATGCAAATGCACAGATATTGCATTTACATGGTGTTTTATGAAGCAAACTGAATCCAAACAGGCTTTCTTTGAGCTGACTGGCACAACAAACCCACTTAGAAGATAGGTACTGGAACTGAGCCTTATCTTTGTTAATCCATGATTTCATCTTTAGGCTCCACGTGTGCACACATGTGGACAAAATAAACTAATCACACTGCAGTTTGCGCATCAGAAGAGCAGGTGTTTGGTCAGGTGTCTGATATTTAAATGTTTATAAAGGCAAAGCGCAACAGAACCTTTACATGTCGGTTAAAAAAGGGTGTCATCAAGGCAAGTGGGAGCAGTTTGAAGTCATGTTGCTCCTGCTTATATGTTCAATATGAAACTGGTCTAATGTCCAGCAAGTGCCAGGAACCAACAAAGGATGAAGGTAAAACCTGCAGCATGTGCAACACTTCTGAGTTAAAAGCTCACCAGCTGGTGGCTTGATGTGATCCAAACTGGTTTGCAGCTGAATTTGTTTTGATCTGTGATGTGATCCAGTTGGAAACAGCCTGAATTGTATTGGACAGACTTGGCTGTACTGGTTTACTGGGGCAAAGAGAGTAATCTGAATGGATGACCTGGCTGAGCATTAACTGTACAGCACCATGGAAATGCTTTGGGTGGTTCAACAGCTAAATGGGATGTGCTAACAGTCTTAAAAACAGTGGCTGGTGTTGATGCTAATCAGGTGTTTGTAGTTTGCATCAACATAGAGTCAGCAATTATCTGAGAAATAAGGGTGCTTTTCTTATTTAATCTAAAATTATTAAGAAAGACCACCGTGAAGCAGGATGTGTCCAGCTGTGGTTACCATGGAGATTTAACCAGATTGAGATGCTGCCATAAAGCTGTTAATCTCTCTGCAGTGATGAATTCTGCTAGAACTGGGAATTTGCAGCACCCAAAGGAAAGAAGCAGTTGTCTGAAAACCTTCCTAACCCCCTCGCCCATGCAGTGATGTTTAAGGCTTTATATTCACGTCATTCGGATGAATTTTTCTGTTCTGATTAAGTCAAGCGAGGCCACGGCACCTCTAAAGCTACTGCCACTTTCACCACTAAAATATGTCAATAAATACAAATATAATCATAATAGAACATTTTTCATATGTACAAACTCTACTAGACTCGTACAGATAATATAAGCTATCCATTGCCAATTCAGATACACAAACAGAAGGTAGAAATGAAACGTGGAACTGCATGAAGAGCAGTGAGATGCTGTTTCTCTGTTAAGTCATTTTGATCTTTATATGTGCTCGTCTGTTAAATAAGCCTGATGTGAAGGTTCAGGGGTTCTTCTTCCAACCCCGAAGTGTTTAGTTACAATGAAACTACATGAAAACAGATGAATGGATGATTCTGAAGGCTGACGTCTGCTGGCCAGCTCCTCAGGATATCTCACCGTGTCACAATGTCCTGCTTCTCCTGGGTTTAAAACACATTACTCCCACAGCAGCCAGGCTAAATCCAGTAAAATACACAATAATGATCGCTGAGAACAACCGTTCTTTCTGTCAGAGAGGCAGAGGTGGAAGCGGGATCAGTCTTTGTTTCTCCTCCAACATGGAGCTGAGTTGGTTGTAAGTGATGGACTGTGCCTTTCTAAGTCTGTAGCGCTAAATGTCTGACCTCCGTTACTGCAGCCAGTGATGAGGATTATGTCTTAATGTGGATGTCCTTTTAAATATATGAATAATTGTCTAAATATGGGGCTTTCAGAGGGCTGCCAACCTTTGAATTTATTATAAAATACGTTTTCCAGATAAACAGGATTTTTCCAAACATATCAAGGCCATTACATTTTGAGGATGAACTAGGTTTATTTTAGGAGCAGGGTAAGATGGGTGCTTTAGAATGGAGGGAAAATGTTGTTAAAATAGCTTTTTAACAACATCGTCTGATTTAAATGAACTTCATGATTTAAAATGATGTTTTGTTAAACTCACAAAACCACCTTTAAAATGAAATGGCTTTAAAAAATCTGAAAGTTTGATCAAAAGATAGAAAAGCTGAGAGTGATCATTCTGTGCATGCAGTGGAATAAAAAATACCATTTACATGCTGCAGCAATGAGAGAAACGATTTCAAAGTCAGGGCTCCAGTCAAATATTCTGAAAAACTACCTCAAGTTGTCTCTTCCCTAGCAACCTCCCTTTCCCTTCATTGCACATCCTCCCCAGGAGGAGGTAGGAGGTATTCCTGATAATGTTGTGAAAGCGGACACACTGCACTCACTAAAGTCCCATTTATGCATGCAGACGGATATGCATGCAGACGGGACAGTTTTGTCCGTCTGCAGCATCGGTTCCACTTGTAATTCCATCTGTTTTCAAGAGGCTTAGTTTTATGTCATTTAACACAAAACTGAGGCAAAGCGGGGCCAGTGTTGAGTTGTATAGCTGACACACAACTGGGGAAAGGAAAAACCAGTGAAGAAGAGGAGGAACAGGCAGAAGACAACGTGGAAATATTAAGAACCCTAAGAAGATGCAGGAAAGTTGTGGTTTTATTCCACTCCTGCTTCTGGTGTTTTGAATGATTGTGAGCAACTTTAATAGTGCAGTAACACTTTCAAAATGTATAAGTGAACTCTGCCCACTACTGGATGCACTGACCTAACCACCATGGTAACGATGGTGATGCATGGAAGTATGAGGGTGGTGACATGAGGTTTAAATCATCTCTGTATGTAAGGAAGCAGAAATGGGTGTGATGTGAATCAGCTGATCTTCAGAGGGTCTCTTCTAACAGCCCCTCAGTTTGTTCCTGTCCTGAAATATTACTGAGGCTGTATTGTAAATGAGGTAAAAGGTTTAAATCTTATCCAAAGTTAGTAATTCAAAGAAAAAAAAAACCCAGAAAATGGTATTTTTCAGAGGCGGCTCACGCTGGTGAAGCCTTTAGTTTCTTTCCTGGGATGAAGCTTTCTCTGGTGTTTTTCACATTTTCAGATATAAAGTCATATGAAGTGGATTTCTGCTCTCATCAGGCCCTGATGCTTCATCCTCAGGTGCATTCAGCTGTGTGCATCCTGCTCAAGTCTTCTGCTCTGCAGTAACTTCATGATGAAATGGATGTGAGGCCTGAGTTTAATGAGACAGATTCATACGCTTGATGCATGAAAGTTGGCAGCCCTCGTTTTTTTTTTTTGCATTCACCCTCTGCCTGCAAAGCCTTCATTGTCTTCAGCATATGAATTTTTCCTTTAAACCTCTGCTGTTACACGGGAACTAGTTAGGCAGCTGTCAGAAATACACTTCTGTTTTCCTGAGATTGCGAAGCTGAACTAACATCAAAGTCTGCAGATAGTCCTCATCTACTGAGCGAAGGCTGATGTGAGAGTAATGAGAGCAGCTATCAACTATTACTTTCTGAAATGTAGAGTAAGCCTCTACGTGTCATGTGAAAGAAACGTGGCACTTGTATGTATGGATGGTAACTGCTACATGAGAACTTTAACCTCGGGGTCCTTGCTACATGACAGACTCAGCCTTAAAGTGGCTCCACGCTACACAAAACATGAACTTATCCAACATCTTGAACCAGCGAACTACCACAGTGAGATGCAGACATGTTTCTAGGTTTCTCACGCTGTAAAATGCACCTTTTTTTTTTTAACTGCAGTTGACACCATTCATTTGCACTATGTAAACATGTACTTACAAAAAGAGGTGGGGAGTGAGGGGGAGAGGAGGGGGAGGGGGGCAGTATCAGACTGAATAGGAAGGAGTTTAAGAAGAACTGGGGAGGTGTCCAGGAGTCGTGGCGTGTAGTTGAGTGTCTTCATGCTCAGTCTCTGTTCACGCTGCACCAGGCGGCTGCGGAAACAAACAGGAGGCATCTGGTTGAGTCGACTTCAGCTCTGTGCTATCTACTTCAGCTCTGTGCTATCTACTTCAGCTCTGTGCTATCTACTTCAGTTCTGTGCTATCTACTTCAGTTCTGCGCTATCTACTTCAGTTCTGCGCTATCTACTTCAGTTCTGCGCTATCTGCTTCAGCTCTGTGCTATCTACTTCAGCTCTGTGCTATCTACTTCAGTTCTGCGCTATCTACTTCAGCTCTGTGCTATCTACTTCAGCTCTGTGCTATCTACTTCAGCTCTGTGCTATCTACTTCAGCTCTGTGCTATCTGCTTCAGTTCTGCGCTATCTGCTTCAGCTCTGTGCTATCTGCTTCAGCTCTGTGCTATCTGCTTCAGCTCTGTGCTATCTGCTTCAGCTCTGTGCTATCTACTTCAGCTCTGTGCTATCTGCTTCAGCTCTGTGCTATCTGCTTCAGTTCTGTGCTACCTGCTTCAGCTCTGTGCTATCTGCTTCAGCTCTGTGCTATCTGCTTCAGCTCTGTGCTATCTACTTCAGTTCTGCGCTATCTACTTCAGCTCTGTGCTATCTACTTCAGCTCTGTGCTATCTACTTCAGTTCTGCGCTATCTGCTTCAGCTCTGTGCTATCTGCTTCAGCTCTGTGCTATCTGCTTCAGCTCTGTGCTATCTGCTTCAGCTCTGTGCTATCTGCTTCAGCTCTGTGCTATCTGCTTCAGCTCTGTGCTATCTGCTTCAGTTCTGT
>JBAMHV010000010.1:4353839-4368991 GCA_037177535.1 Pseudomugil gertrudae
ATAGGGCGCAAGGGCAGGGACAGGGCAAAACATAAAGACAAACACACACACACACACACACACACACACACACACACACACACACACACACACACACACACACACAAACATTTGCTCATAGGGGCAATTTCAAATGACCAATCAATCTACCATTCCTTAAATTAAATTAAATTAAATTAAAAATACGTAATAAGTAATAAACCCCTGTAAAAACCTTTATATTTATAATAAACCTCTTTGTAATTTTAAAAACAGAAAAGCTGGAAACATGCTTTGAAATCCAATCGAATATTTTCTCGGCCATCTTTCCCCCTAAATGCCAGAACTACTTTATAAAATTTGACTCTGGCTCTTATTTAGCTC
Organism: Pseudomugil gertrudae; assembly: GCA_037177535.1. NCBI lineage: Eukaryota > Metazoa > Chordata > Actinopteri > Atheriniformes > Pseudomugilidae > Pseudomugil > Pseudomugil gertrudae. Next base: position 4,354,203 of record JBAMHV010000010.1, read on the forward strand.
AGTTCTGCTCCATATTTAAACTTGGTTCACTGTTACCTTGCAACAACCCCTCTCCAGTCCTCCATCACCCCCTCCTCCTCTTCCTCCACCTCCGGCTGCAGCCTCTCCTCTGCCCTCGTTCTGCTTCTGCAGCTGAACGCAGGTTTGGTAAAACCCTGTTTATTTTAGAAGCTGAACTCTGGGGATACTGCTCTGTTTTAATCTTCCCTGTTTACCCTGTAATAAAAATCTCTATAACTGTTTCTGGAAGAGCGTCACACTGCTGTTATGTTATTAAATATCGCATTATGCAGCTGTTGTATGCATGCGCATTGTGAGCATCCAACATTTTATTTTACTGACGTAATGACTGTTTCTTTCTTGACGTTGCTGTTTATCGGCTGCTGTTAACTTAAATTGGTGTCATGAAACAATGCGCTGCTGCAACATTAAGCTGCATGGATGCACACGTGGCTCTCGCTGTAGACATTTGTTGTGTGTGTGTGTAGTTTACGAGGCAATGACTGCACGGTCATGTAAGCATGAAGCACCCATAAAGGTGATAAAACTTGGCAGACTTATAACCCATCTACTGCCTACGGTACCTAAAGACATGAACACACACACACACACATCCATGGAGATCCCACCAACTCAATTAGAAACACCACATTGCTCAGGAGTCTGTGTTAATCTAATCACCAGTACTCCATTAACCATCCTGCCTCCCTGACCAAATCACTGCGATTACATCTGCTCCCCTCTGACTCTGTGGCCCTGCAGAGGTGATAAATCTGGAGCATCTCCCTCTGTGAGTTAATGGTCAACATCAAAGCTGTATCCATGTTGATAACAGCTCAGGTGAACTACAATTCTGAGAATACAGCAAAGTCAGAGAAAACAAACAGATCAGATGCTGCAATCCAAGAACGACGTGATTACTAGTTACTTCTTCCCTTCTAGTTGCATGCATCTGACCTGTCTATAAACTGACAGGTCGTCTATGCAATACCAGGTCATCTGTGTTTTTTTACCAGTGAATTGACAGGGAATCATTTTGGAAAAGTTGGTTTGTTCTTCTGACAGTAGCAGGAACCAAACAGAAGCTCCAGGAAGCCTCAGGTTTTTACGCTGCAGCTTTTGTGCAGATTGGGTGGATTTCATTGATTTTCAATAGTTTTTTTTTACTATAGACTTATGTTAATTTGAACTAGGAGTTTGTTAAACTCTGACTGTCATGTTTGCCAAAGATAAAAACACAATTTAGTCAACTAGCTGGACTAGCGACAAAACCTTTTGGATTTATTTCCTCATTTATTTAACCAGGAGGAAAACCTGGCCATGAAGGCAATACAGGAAATACAGCAAAAAATAAAACAGGTGCTGAACACAACCTCTGAGTTACTTTCATTTCTGAGAGGTACGAACATTAACTGTCCGTGTGTCTGTCTACTAGTAGGTGAATGGGTTGTGTGTCTGCAGAATGTCTGCAGCTGTGCTGTGTGAAATCTATCATTTAAAGGAGGTGATACCAGGTGAGCGCTGGTATCAACACTGCTGGAAATGAGCAGCTGATCACATAATACAGCTGCAGCTCAGGTGGAAGAACGGTTGTAGGTCGGTAGGTCTATTCCAGGCTTCTCCTGACTAGAGGCTTAATTAGGTGTCCTCGAGCAAGACACTGAACCCTGCATTGCTCCCACCCCCCATGAGCCTACTGAGTTATGAGTGTGTGTGTGTGTGTGTGAATGAGTGACTGTGACATGTAGTGTAAATCACTTGTGGTCAGTTTGATGCTGTAAACATCAATGTACCATTATTATCATTATTGATCATTATTGCAATATTACTAATTTCATACTGTATATGAAGTCCATAACTCAGGAAACATAAAAGGCAGTAATTGTGATGGTTATTGACCAACAAGACCATTTACAGTATTAACTGAGTTGATCTTTTATGGCTGACTTTAAAGCAACAAGGTAAGAATCCTCACAGGAAGTACCCATCTGCAGGAAATGACTAATAATCAGCATTAAATGACCAAAAATATTAAAACAAAAAACATTAAGTGGTTTGGAAATGTTCATTATGTCATATAATTGCATGAAATTGCATTTTTCATAGCTCAGACAAGAATGCACATTTACAATTCATAACATAATCCATACAACAGAATAGGATGAGTCAAGTCAGGGACACGTTCTAGATGTCCTTATGAAGCCGACATGTTCACTAAATGTGTTTAATATGGTCTGAATAGAAGGAATAAAGGTTTCTAACAGGAACAAAAAATATCACTTTAATTCAGGTATGAACAGCTATGATTGCTCCATATATGTGACATCTGATCTCTGTAAGCGGCTCCACATGCGTGTAAATGCATCTCAGCAACAGTTTCCTTTAAAAGTACTTCCTCTTGCACTCATTACAAAAGAAATAAAAACCAAGTCTTTATTGCACATTCTGTAAATATGTGCGCTCACAATACTATTGACTCAGAGGGCTCGTTTAATGGGAGAAGCGGCTGAACGTTGAGCCTGGTTCATACATTTTCCTGCTTATTTGACCCCCCTCTGCCACCTGCTGCTACCATTTAGCATTATTAGCTCTAGCTCATGATTCAAAGAATATCAGTGGTAGTGGTGAAACCCCGCCTGCACACTTGCATCTAGCAGATACTTAGATAAGCGCTGTGTAGGTTACCGCTGAGGAAAGTGATTAGTAACTAAAACTCTTGCTGAATACCAGATGGACATGAGTCTTCCCACATTCTGTGTATGATTATTTGCTGTTCTAGCAGTGCTATGTGCTTTAAATCTGCTGTATGCACTGACTGAAGGTAAGTTTTTATTTAAAATAAAACCACTCATTTCAGCGTGTCCAATAAAAGAGACACCAAACACGCGGTGAGAGTTGAAATAAAGTCAGAGGGATATAGGTTTCCTCACAGCATTAAGATGTGCAGGATATTATTGCTGGTGTCTACAAACAGTTTGATATAACACGGTGAGTTATTGATGGACTATAAATAAAGAAATCATAATGTCATGCACCTCAGTGATGGAGATAAAGTGCACTGGAGTTTAAAGAGAACCTTTATGGAGTTACGGTGTTAGCTGAGCACACATGAGCAGATTTTAATAATATGCAGTTTGTCGTCTTCCTTCTGCACATGATAAGATTCGGAAAGGTGACTCATACATTACTGTGATTTTAAAACTTAAAAAATAATTATTAGTATAAGTATTTCTTTTAACATTTTATTTGAAAAAAGCCCTGTGATGGCCTGTTGATTTTTGTTCAGGATACACCCTGCATCAATTCCAGCAGATACTGGATGATGCATAATGATGCATATGAGGATGGAGTAGCTTCTGGTGTACCTGCATCTCGCCTGTTAACAGCTGGGATAGGCTCCAGCTTCTCTGCGACATCAGGCAGCATTGGAAACAAATGAATTGCTGTTATTCAGTTTAGTGGCAAAGCATCTTTTGTTGGAAATCAGAGTGAGAGGTTTATTCATGTCATTTTGAATGTGTGAAAATATCCCGGTGTTGTTTTGTTAGTCTGCTTTGAGAAAGCAAATGCTTGTAATTCACCTAAAAGAAGGCAACAATGAGGTGAAACAAATAAAAATATCTAAATGAACCATTTTACATCATGAAAACAATTAGAAAGGAAATATTCAACATGCATGATGTAAGTAAAAGTGAATCAAAGTCTATAAATCTGGAGCAACTAACTTGGTAACAATTAGTTCCATTTTCTCTGATTTGCTTTGCATGGAGTTTGGAGAATCTAAGTTTCACATGATCATCACATAAACAGCAGTCTCTACCATTTCCATGTTTACGTGCAGAACTAAACAACATTTCTTTTTGCTCTTTTACCTCATGGTGGACATTTCTCACAGATAAATAATCTCTTAGATTTCCATTTTAAGCCGTTCAGTTTAATATAAATGTGTGAGGAAGATGCAGGCATCTTCTCACTAAGCAGGCTTCATGTTGGTTTGGCTAAGCAGGTTTCAAAAACACACAGACATGTATATATGGACAATAAGTTTATTTTCAGTAGTTGTTTTTCTTTGCTTCTACTCTCTCTCTCTCTCTCTCTCTCTCTCTCTCTCTCTCTCTCTCTCTCTCTCTTTCTGAGATGACATGGGAGATCAGCACCATCATGGAGTCCATGAGTGTTGCTGACGGGGGCCTGGGGCCTGTTCCAGAAAGCTGCTTCAACTTACCATCTGGTAAACTCTGACCTCGAGGTTGAATAACACCTGCTTACTCTGAGTATGTCGGAGTCTCCCTTTCTTTATTTTTGCTTGTGCACCTAAGGGAACATCCCCATTCTGCATTTCATGAGGTTTAAACCTTACAAAATGTTGAGAAATGTTTGCAGAACATGTTAAATTCATAGAAAGCAAATTCCTTGATAATAATAATACATATATTATATATATTTATTATATATATATTTAATACATATGATTAACAAATAATAAAATAATCCCTGAATATTTTTATATAAAATAGCATAACTTTTTTCACTTAGAAAAGACCATCCAAAGTCAATAATCTCACCGTTGATCAAAAAAGAAAATAGAGCAAAAAAGATAAATAAGGAAATGGGTTTCTGGTTCTGTGCGAGCATTAGAGGCTTCTTGAATGAGTTTCTCTCCACTGTATATTGAAACTATCGCACATGCACCAGAAGCGTCATCTGACACACATATAAAGCCTAAAGCCTCATTATCCAAAGCAAGTCATTGTGCCACCTGCAGTGGGTCAAAGCACTAAATGTGCTGCAGCTGTTGTAAAGCAATTGTAGAAGTGATATTTTTTAGTTCTGCTACATTAGAGTGGAGCTCATCCAGATGATGCTTTTACAACATAGTCAGTGGTTCTGATCCGTTATATACCTTATACATGACTGTCACAGTCTGCACTAAAAAGCAAAGCGTCACTAAGAGTAAGTTGTGATGTAAGACAAACAGTGGCTGAAAATTAGGACTAAAACTGTACTCAGAAGTGTGCAGTTTGCGTGGTACACAAGCTAACTGAAACAGAATCACAATGTGACTATCAAACTTCCACTGACATCAAGTCCTGCTAATCAAACACACTTCATTAATATGTGTTCCTCAGAAAGTGAGTGTCTTTCCAAAGGCAGTTATTCTATCAGTTAACTTATCAGCAGTATTCAGCTGTATAAAAACACACTGGACAGATCAACCTTCATCAGGGAACAGCAATGGTTGCTGCCCACGAATGCAGATTAAATTTTTTACACATACTACACATAAGTACTTTATACTTATTGCAGTTTTTTATGCTACTGGCCATCCTGTGCTGGACATGCCACTGCATCAGTCTAGAAAAGGTTATATTCCCAAATTATTTGGAGTCCCGTTAGGAAAATTAATCACACATGGGATATATTCAGAACAGTTTCACATATTCCAGATGTAGTTGCTGAAGGTGAAGTATGGTATTAAAGGTCATGACAGTCCAATTGGAGAAAAACAAAACTATGTAAAGGCAATAGGCCAATAAACGATGCAATGCAGATCTAGATGGTTCATATTGATTCAGCAAATCAAAGAGGAAATAATCTTAAAAAAAAGCACAATATATTTAAAACTACAGCAAAAAGGAGCTGCAGAGTGTTGTGATAATATTTCAGGTTTGTGAAATGGCATTGTAGAGTCTGAAAGATTAAAAATGAGCGTGGCTGGAGGAGCCATGATAGTATTGTGTCTGCTTCCTTTTCAGCTCAGGCTGAATATGGATACCAGCTCTGAGTGGACTGGAAATAAATAACCAGGGATCAGAGTTCCAGCTGCATTTTCAGATATCTGGAGAAGAATCTGGCCTGAGCTTTCAAAATGGAAAACAAAGGCAACAACAGCGTGTATGAATGGAGCCATGCAGGCTGTGGCTGCAGACTGATGCTCCCAGATGCCCAGATGTTATCATGTGGAAAGAAATTCCACATCTCAGGCTGATGCTTTTAATTGAGCCATTTTGCCTGGTAAAAGTGGGCGAACAGCTGCGTAGAACAATTTGAGGTTTTGTAATATGCTAATGTGAGCAAGGCCTGCTTGTTTATTTTTTACCCAATGAAACGCATTTACTTTCGAATATACTGGAGAAATCAGAAATGAACTCAAAATAACTGTAAAAAGTGAATAATTCTCCTGTATTTATAGTGGCATTACCTGAGAGGAGCCATGCATCACTGCACATCAGATTTTGTTGCCTCCCCCTAGCACATTACAACAGCTGAAATAGTGCAAACCTATTTATTTTTATTGCTCCCACTTTCACTGAATACTTTAATATGTCTCCTACCAACAAACATATCACCAGCCTGAGCTGCTGGTGCATCTCTTCCCCACATCTAAAAGCATGCTGCATCCTGGCTGTATACATGCATCCACAGGGGGAGGGGGGGGGGGGGTTGTCTTTTCTCTGATGTCTTTCTGCACTCCTTCAGACTATCTTTGCTTTTATGCATTGCTCAGCAGGCTGCATTGTAAGGAGCTCGACATTGTCTTGACTAATAAGTCTAAAGACACATTTAGGATGCTCTTATTACAGAACCCAGAAGAAGTCCCCCCCCCCTCCTTCCCCCTTATTGCTTATAAATTCTTGGCTTCAATAAATTAATTTTGTTTTCTGCTTTTCAGCCTATCTTTCAAATGATTTCTTTAATGAATATTTACAGATCTTGGGAGTTGGAGGCTTCTTTGTATGCAGCACCGGGTTCATTCATAACCAGCATGTTTACTGAAATGTGTCTAATGGGTTTTCTCCTGCGCTTGGCCAGGTGAAGCTGGAATAATTTGGATTCTAAAATGATATTAATACCTGAATCTGAATGTAAAGCTAACAAAAATGAGGTAATAAAGGTATCTTCCTCCATAACCCTTAGCAGTGGGAAAGTGCTTTCACTAATGAGTGAAAGGTTGCAAAGCTCCCAGACAGACAGGCGTGAACAAATCCTGAACACCACTATGTAAACTAAACTATTCATGATGTTGAAACACACAAAGGATTTACATGCTTACAGAAGTGAGTATATAAACTTTATAAACATAACAAACTTTGTAAAAATTAGGATTTAAACAGAATTTTTGTGACGTATCAGGATAAAAAAGATCTCTGATTATTAAGGAAATCAGGAATTTGTTCCACAAATCAACAGAAAATTGGTTCACCTCCTAATTTGGTGATTTTACATCTTTAAATCTCCACAAAAGTGTGAAGCATGATTACATATGTGTACAAATCAAACTGCAACCTCTGTGAGAATAATGACGAAAGCAGCATGTTTCATCAGCTACAAAAGTTTTAAATTAGGAAGAATGTGTCAAAATAAGAGAGAGAGGTTAAAAAAACACTAAAATTAGCTTTTTATGACCAAAATCTCAAGCTAAAAGGTGAAAAACATAAAATGAGGACCTACTCTGTAGAATCAGTGCATGGTCTCTTTTACATGATGAAGATCACCCTAGTTGCACTCGTTTCCCTTAACTGGGTTATTTATTATGAATCGGCTCAAACTGAGTGTCTGTAATGTGCTCTGAGAGGACATTGTTGTGAAGTATTCACAAATATGAATAGAATATCCTTAAATAGAGCAAACACCATTAGAAAATGTTTAATAAACTGCGACTGGAGGAAGAGGGAGAGCTGCATGATGTGGAGCAGTTTCCAGTTTAAGAATGAACTATTCTTAGTTTCATTTATTCATTCATGTTAATCTTCTGGTTTCACTCTGTAAGGATTACAGCTACTTCATTAAAGTAAACTAAAAGCAAAACTAGTTCCTTTTGGTGAAAAAAAATTATGATTTGAGTAGAATCAGGTCAACTAGTCAGATTTAATATGGAGAAGCAGCATTTAGCTGCTATGCTGCAAACAAGTGGAACCAGTCTAAGGGGAGTTCCTACCAGATGAGGGGTGAACTGCAATTTTTGGCACTTCTACACAGGCTTCACTTATATCCAACAGAGGTTACCAAGTAAAAAAAAATAATTAAAAAACACACTCCTATTTCTTGCCCGGATAGAAAGAACCTTCCATGTAAACCATCTGTCTTCCTCATCAATGTCTTCGTCAAGCTGTTCCCATTTTAAAACAGAGTATAATGTATGTGTAGCTCCTTACTATTTCCTGGTTTCCTAACCAATCATATGTGATTCGCCAAGATTGCCAAGCAGCAGCGCAGCTTTTGGTATTTTGTGTTGCCAAAGGCGCTGCAGTCTGAAGCAGGTATGGTCGGCTAAAAAAGCAAACCAGAAATAGCTTCAGCAAAACACCTTGACATTCTTCCAAAACAACAAATGAGCCTATAAAATTATTAAATTAATATGAAATGTATTTAATAAGTGAGACTAAAGGAGAACAGCAGCTGCATGGTATTTGTTGATTAGTGTAGCTTCTGTTTACATTCTATTTATTGATAACTTTAATTAGCGCGTAAAATTAGTGCCAGTGGTTGGTTTGTCTTACAGCACCTAGCAGGATTTCCAATTTGCAATGTCAGTCCCGAAAACAACAACACATGCTGATTCTTTGTAAGTAAACAGCACGGTTGGTGCATGTTTGCCATTTCACGGCAGCGACAGATGTTCAGGTCTGTGGACAGAACCGTGGACATTTGCTGTTGTCAGTGGCAGGTTGTTGGCACTTTCGGATCTCTGTGTGTGTGTGCAAACTTTCTATCTGTAACAATGACAAGCATGGCTTCAGCCTCAAGACAAGCAGGTTCTAGAAGGTGCTAATGATCAGGTAAAAAAAACTATATAGTCACAGGAAGAGTCGCCTCCTCATTATTAAAAAAACGTTACAGACCGGCTGACCTCAGTGCAACTGTGACACTCTCCGAAGGGGAAAAGAAGAGAAAGCTTTCCATGTTCTTCTTTGCGCTGGTTCTGATTTGAGACACTAGATGTCATTGTTACTTGTTTCACCTTTAAAGCAGGAGAGCACAATGTTTTCTGAGTTTTCTCCTCAGAGCTGCTTCCAAAGCCAGGTCTCTACAATGTGGGTGTCAATTCAGACTCTTGCCTGACTCCTTGGACAAAGACATTTTACACAGAATTTGCAAGAATGTTTTGGATGCCGCTCTCGATTAGCCATTTCCATTGTCCGCTGACACCTCTCTCTGCTACACTGCTTTCAGGTGACACAGGAAGCGCATTGCATGGCTGAGAAATTGTCAGATTCACAGAAGTTTTTTATAAAGGGACAAATGTGTAAAGCTTTTTTAAGTAAAAAATGCATATAGTTATTGTTCATGCTACATGAAACATCTGAACAGCAGTACTTTAGTGAGAGAAGCTCATTTTTTGTTCTGTAGGTGCTTGTCAGAGATGAACCAAGTCAGAAAAAACCCTTTAGCTTTAACATTTATGAACTTTCTGATAGTTTTTAGGACAATAACACTTTAGATTTGTGTTCGATTGTCCAAAAACTAAATTATTGCTGGTGTTACTTTAAAGATCGAAATCAGACATTCTGGTTCATAGCCTTACCAGTACACCTTAATGGGATTCGGTAGTACTCATATCGGTACCATTAAGTACTCAAAAAGTACTTCTAAACTCAGTTTGAATAAATGTAATTTATCTCTATTAGGAACCTTTCCCCTTCCTCCTATTAGCTATTTATTTCTGTTTTGTTGTTTGCTTTTACTTCCCTCTGACCTTCTACTGCTTTCACTAAACTTTATTTTAACACTCTATAACTGCAAAGAGGAAAGCTTTTTGCTACCATTTACACTGATCATCTTTGATAAAAATACCCACAGAAAAATGAACTGACTTAACAATGGTAACGTAATAGAGGCAAGGCAAATTAAAGTGAAATATGCTCTATTTGGAACATTTAATTGTTGTAGAAAAAAACAGTAGATGTGTCAGCTGGAACACAACAAGGGCTTTCAGAACCTGGATAAAAGCCTGCAACAAAATAGCCAATGAAGTAAGGTGAAGAGAGAACGGAGGCAATAAAAGCTCTGTCAGAATATATGGAGTTGAAAGATAGACAGGACCACACGTTTACTGAAATGTGTGTCTGTGTGTGTGTGTTAGATACAGTAAGCAGGCTGTCAGGTTTGCAAGCTGATGGCACTAAATCGTGTTGCAGCTGATCAGAGGAGGGAGACAGAGAGGGAGGTGGGAGAAATGGGGAGAGGTGGTGTGGGCTGGGATTGATTAATGCATGCAGGAGCACTTATTGAATTTGCAGAGAAAATATACAGTGCCAAGACAAATAGCCACCGGGGATTAAAGCCATTAAGGGAACAAGTGGCACCATTTACACATCAAGACGGGAGACAGTGAGAAGATCCAGAACTCATAAAACTAACAGAGAACATGTCAGCTATGACTCCTGTTGATGAGTCTTGTGGTTTTGTCAGGTGTTTTTGGGTCTAAATACTCTGTTTTTACGTTGGTAATAAGCTCACCTACACTCGGCTCCATTTGGCATTGATGGAAACACAAAGCTTGAGTGCACACTACACACACACTACTCGCTTTTTCCTCATAGAAACACGAGTTTACCAACTTAATTTACTTAGAAGCTCTGAAACTGACAGCAACAACTGACAGCAAAAAGTAGATGAGATTAATGTATATTTATTATAATACAGCAGTCCAGTAGTTCATGCATCCACAGTCTGGTTACAATAATAAACAAGCCTGATTCATGCTAATCAGAACCGGTGGTCTAAATGAACCTTACGATCCCGTTAGGTCATCACGTCCCGGATACAGGCTCGTTCCAGGTAATTCCTGGTAGAAAGTTAACTGATTCTCACTTCACTTTTACATTTCTAACAATCTGACATGAATTTGGCTTCAAAAGGACCTTTTCTTGAAGAAAACCCGTTAGAATGCACTTTATTAAAAGGGGGGTGGGGGTGGGGGGTGTCATATACACCCCCATGGCCTTTCTGTGTAGGGAGATGGGTGGAGTGGTGTGGCTTGTATGGATGATTGGAGAGGTTTGGGTTTTGAGGTGGGGGGAGAAGGGTGGTGAGGTGTGTGTATATGTATGGGGAGGTGGTGAGGAGCATATGGTTGATTGAGCATGTGTATTTGTGTATGTGTCTGCAGGGGGAGGGGTGGTGTGGACTGATTGGATGATTGGATGTGTGGATGAGAGTGTGGATGGGGATGACTCCCAGGGCGTGCATCTGGTACACTGGGGTGTGGAATGGCCTCCGAGGGGTGGCGGTCTGGGGGCCCTGGCCCCTCGTGGGCGCTGGTTGGATTCTCTGCCTATGGGGTGGGGGGGGGTCTCTTTCTGATGCTCGGGGCCCTGGGCCTGCGCTTTGCCTGCCCTGGGCGGCCGGTGTCCGGGGGGGTCGGCGGTTCCCGGCCTGGGCCCGCTGGGGCCCGTTCCCCCTGACTGTGGGAGGCCTGGCTGGGACCTCTCTTTGCCGTTTCCAGGACGGATGCTGGGCTTGTGGCGTGGGAAGTGGCTGGCATCCTTTGGTTTATATACAGGTGTAGTAGATGGAATGGTATCTGGTTTGATTGCAGTTTCTCCTTTTGTGGTGTCTGTCTTTCTTCTGTTGGGGTTGTATTTTCTTTTTCTTTCTCTCTCTGTCTTTTCCGGTCAGTCCAGCAAAAAGTATTAATTTAAAATGGAAATAAATAAATAAAAAATTCTGATTATCAAGAGGATCTCTGTATATACATATATACATGAAGATCTTCTTGGCAAAGCAAAATTGCTCAGCAGAGTATAGCAGCCAGATCATCATTCTGCCTGCTGTGATGCTGGACAAACACGTTAAAAAACCCAAAAAAACACTTTATTAATGTGATAGTTTACATTTCTAATGCTTTAAAAGCTTTACTACTTTAAGTGTGCTGGATGTTATTTTCTTTCTTCTGATTAAATAAGAACTAATGGGTTTTTTATTTATTTATTTTTGCAGACCAGACAAACTACATAGAAAATATGTCTCATTTTTGGAGGTTGCAGTCAGATGGGATTAAAATGTTCTCCACTTTTATTTCTGCCTAAACCGTGAATACTTTCAGAAGTATTATCCTCAAAGAAACCAAAAATGGTTGGTGGCTCCTGCAGTGGTAGTCTAGACGTCAATAGTTTTAATTTAGCTCAAGGACACGTCAGCAGGGGACAAGGCTGTTATTGTACCCGCCACACTATTACTTTACAGCCTCCTTTAACCTCTGATGTAGTGTGAACCACAGGTAAGATAGTATTTCTGACCTAAAGCTGCTCTCTACAATGATTTATCAGCATTTCTCCAGCAGGAATTCACACGTCTCTGTGTAAGTATGACACATAAAAGTTTTAAACAGATATAGATATAAATAAAATAAATATCCAGAATAAACTGCCAACTTCACCAACAGTAATAGTCTGTGTTCTTTGATAATGAAACAACGATCTCAGTTTAATAAGGGAACCTTACCACATTCTTCTGTTTTTCACTCTGCACTGACAGACCGCTGGGCAGGTGGCCTGTACAGTGGACTCATGAACCTGCTTTATGTAGAAGAAGCTGGATATATTCAGGCAGGAAACCAAGTTGAGGGGTTGAAAGCAAAGAAAAGAGCTCATGCAGAGCTCCACTTAGCAGCGAAAGCTTGGCCATTGTGTGCTCCTTCATGCAGGGAGAAAAGTGGTAACCTGATGTTTGAAGGAAGAGTCGGATGATGTAAATGCAAAAAATGAATGTGAGGAACCTTCTGCACGCAAACGCGGTTACCACTGATGTGTCCTTGTGGGAAGCAGCTTAAATTAACTGCTTCACTGGAGCTCATCTGCAGACCTCAGAAAGCCTTATGTGAGACATTCAAGACCCGTTTAAACCCCATATCACTAAGATTAACATTAGTGTAAACTCTATAAACTGTAGACTCAATTAGAATAGAGAAACAGAGGTTTGTTGGAAGTTATTTATAGACCTTTTCTGTTAATCTGTTAATCTCAATTTGATTCCTGCAACACTGTCTAAAAATCTGAAACATAGCCAGTAAAAAACCTCACTGTAAGTCTTCTTAATAGAAAGTTCTGCTTGCCAACATTGTGATTGCTGAAGTAAATCATTTGATTTGTCTAATGGGGAAGAATTGTTTTCAAAAGTACAACCAGCTGTTTAGATACCCTGTTTACCTCTGAGCCTCTAAGGTCATCAAGCATATGTTAATCTGCAATGATGGGATCTTTCTAAGTGGTCTGCCCACTAATCCACCCGGAAACCATCACAGGTGAAGGCTTTTATGCAAAGAAAAGCTCTCCTTTCTCCCAGAGAATGCAGCATCTCTTATTTAATATCAAGAATCTCAGATTCTGACTGTGCAGGTTTTTACTTTGCCTGAGTCGACTTGAAATGAGCTCATACACGGCCAGGAATTGTTTGTGAAACCCTAACCATGCTATGATTTTTCTGAGTTAACTGGATTAAAAAAAGGTGTTTTATGTGCCATTTGATGCTTCTGCAGCGTACAGCAGGAGGCTGTATGAATGGAGAGATGTGGAAATATATCTTCACAGAGTTGCTGTAATTAAAGGAAACTGATGCAAGAAAAAGATGAATGAAAAATAAGCAGATTGATACATGCCAGCTGTTCATACAGCTGTTAAACACATTGGATAAGAAGTGCTTTAGCTGTGTGGAATGACGTGACTCTTTTTTTAATAATGAAAACAAGCTTAGAGTAATCAATTTTACTATATTAATTAGAACAGATATGAGTGAAACTGGGCCCTTCTATGGACTGGCAATCTGTCCAGGGTGTACCCCGCCTCTCGCCCGTTGTGAGCTGGGATTGGCTCCAGCTCACAATGAGACCCCGTTCAGGGAAAAAGCGGTAGAAAATGGATGGATGGATGGATGGATGAGTGAAACTGGTATAAGAATATATAAAATACATGTTCTGGCTCATTCTGCATCACCAACGAAGAGAGTGGTTTTCATGGACATAGATAGACCTAAATTCTGTCATGCTGTATAATTAAATCTTGTTTGACAGCATAATTTCAGGTTCAAGGTTTGAAGTTTGGATTTTTCACTTTCATCTTCAGAGGAAATCAGGATCTCCAGCAGTTACTTCAACAAGAGTTCTGATCAAAAGAGCGGATTAAAACCCATCGTCGCTCCAATATTTAAGAGACCAAAGCTGAAAAAATGTCACAGAGAGATTGCATAGGATGATAATTAAATTATTCCATTTCTGGTAACTATTTGACAAACGAACATTTATTTAACGTCAATTGAGCCACTTCAGTGGCCTTAAAACGTCAGAAATGAACTTCCACATATTTCTGTCTGACAATTTTAAGGACAAGAATCATTAAATGAAGCTTTTAATGAGTTAATCTGAAACGCAGGAGCAGCAGTTCAGCCTGTTACCATGGTGATGCAATACTAGAAATAAAGATATCATAGTACACCCCTCTGGCCCAGTTAAAGCAATGGTTTATGGATCTTACTTATGTTTCCTTCTTTTTCAGTTTTATTTGATTTGGTTTGTGCAGTGGAGGGAGGGAGCCCGTTCTGGCCCATTTAATAATTTCTCCTGCAATAGCAGGTCTGTCAGGGTCAGACCATCTCTTTCAGATATTGTTTTTGATAATTTAGGGATTCATGCAGTTACAAAAACAGACTTCTGCTACACCGCTTTTATTCTTCTCAGGGTTGGGGGGGGGGGGGGGGGGGGGAACCCCCCCCACCCCCCAAACGGACAAAAAACGGGACCCACCCCAAAAAGTCCCCACACCCCCCCAAGACCAACAAAAACAAACCAAAAA
>JBAMHV010000010.1:4376204-4386460 GCA_037177535.1 Pseudomugil gertrudae
TATATGATGCTGGTATAGTATCGTTTGCAAAGCTCTAGTTTTGCTGTACTATACTAGTATCATTATACTGGGTGCAAAGATGTCTACTGTAAAATATCTCCCAATTACAACAGAGAAAAATAATTCATCTTCAGAGAGGGAAAGACGCTCTGGAAAGAGAAAGACAATGGCCACAAAGAGGCACAAAACTATTTTAGCGGAGTGCAAAATGACTGCAGAGCAACTTGTAAGAAACACAAGAGACACACAAAAGGATTAATAAGACAAAAACAAGAAGTTCTGCAGAGATCAGGACTGAAATAAAAGCATGGTACGAGCCAATGCTCCTTAGATACATTATTGCTTTTCAAAGATTAAATCAGTCTTATTCCTCTTTCCCTCTTGTTACCATTTTGATTAAAAAATCAGTCTGAAAGCCCTTTTGGTTCATGATGGAACTAAAGGTTGCTTTCTTTTTCTATTCATGTCATTTAGGAAACGCTTTTCTCCAAAGCAACTTGTAACTGAGACTTCCCTACTTTTTGGGGACCCTTCCATTGGGGTCTTAATCTACCCCATCCGACCAAAAGGATGGAGCTTGACTCGCATCCTGAGCAAGTCATCACAGCCGACCAATGCAGAAACAGCCATTTTTTATGTTTAAAACCAAAAAGAAAGAACTCAAACTCTTGGATGTCCTTTTCTTTCTGCATCATTCTTCATTATTATAATTCAAACAAGGCTTCACACTGCTATGACATCACACATGTATCGCTATGTGGCTGATGCACCGTGTAAAGGAAATGCAACAAAGATCGGAATTGGCTGAACTGAAAAACAGCAAACCATTCCACACTGACCTGGACCTGTTACTGGAAACAGAGCTTTACAATCTGGATGAGTTTTGTTTTATTCCGTTTATGTGAAAACCAGAGCTGTGCTTACTTTCCCTGTTACGTGCTGTTGTGGGATTTCTAATCAAAGCAATGCATATACATAATTCTGTTCATTCCGTTCTGCAGAACTGAATGGAGAGAGATTTCATCATAAATGAGCCATTCATAGGTTCTGTTTGTTATACAGATACCAGTGACATTGCTCAGCTTCTTTCTGAAAGCCAAGGCACCTGAGCTCCTCTGCAGGATGCTCATCTTATCACTTCTATTTTACATTCACTACTGATGTCCCCATGACAAGTACACAATGGAAGTACTTTTTCCAGAAAGTCACTTTTTATTGAGTGAATGTATTTCCTTCCCGCCGTCTTATTTCTCTTTCACTGTGAACTCACACACACTGTTTGTAATAGCACTCCTTACCAGGATTATATCTGGAAAAGGTGCCAGTGTTTGAGCTGCTTTAACAGAAAAGATTGCAAAATATGATTTAACCTGAGAGATACAATAAAATAAAACTCATGTAGCTTTAAAATGCTACATTTGTTTAGCCTCTTATTGTTTTTTCTATACACGTCTGATATCATAATGTAGTATGAGAACTAATTTCTCCAGGGAAAACTGTATCTATAAATTATTCAGGTCCAGACAATAACAACAACAAAAAGACAGAACAAAACATGTTTCCTGGGAAATCATTCAAAATATCACATCTTTGATATGGATAAAAAGACCAGATTAATGTAGAACCATGTGGGTCATGCACAGCCGGCTCATGTTAACTCTTATCACAAATGCATGTCTGAAGGTGGCAGGTTATGGAGTTGTGAAGCAGCAGTAAGTGATGCTGGACCTGGAGCTACGTGCTACAGCGTGATGTACAACATTTATTCATTTAGGGTTTGGTCTACTTACGGCGCTGGTGGTGCCATCTGTGTCTGTTAGCCTCTGGTGCAGATCAAACCAGACTGTCTGTAAATAAAGCACAACAACAACAAGAGCAGCAACATGTCAATCAGCAAGACCAGGGACAGCAGCTATTACAGCAGCAGCTTGAAGCGCACCTCCGTCACTCACATTGACAAGTGTTAGTAGACACACAGAGCAGAGATGAGAAGGCACGCAGACGGTGTTTATCAGACACTGGAAGACGTTTGTAGAGTTACCAGTAAGACCATCAGAAGGCCCTTTTCAGACACAGCTTGGTGTATCCATAGCGACTTGACACAAAATTTTACAAATATAGCTGCACCTGTCAACAAAATGTAATATTTTCAAGTGAAAATGACCTACATCTGTTCAAAGTGTAACTAATTTCTGTGGTAAACTCCATGTTTTACCTCAGTAACGATGTGGAAAAAGTTTTATTGTGTTTAGGAGTTTTACTTTTCACACTCAGAAGGCACAAATCTCCACCAAACCACTGAAATCTGCTTTTTTTCTTTGTTTTCTAATCATTGTGTTATTTTTTAGTTAGAAACTTTAGCTACATTTCCCCATTCTGCTCACAGTAAAGAACCTTTAAATGTTGCTGAAACCAGGCATGAACCATCAGTTGTTTCTCATTTTATTTCTGAGATTTACTGAAAATTGAATGAAAATCTGTCCAGAACCTTCTGAGTTAAGTTGACAGACAGACCATCGCTGCTGCATTCATGACCCCTGTTTAGGTGAAATTATCAATAACAAGGGTTACATTTTATTTAATCACATCAGTATACTTCAGCTGCTTCTATCAATGTTTGTTTTACACCATATGTGTGTTTCTAATGAGTTTAAAGGTAAAACTATTTGGCGTTATGAGATAACTATTACTTCATGAGTTTAATGGTGCAGCTCATCATTTGATGAAAAGCAGGGAAGCTGGAGACTGCCTTCACCTGAAGTAAAAGATCATTTTCACTGAGCTGATAACAGCTACACTCTTACTGTTAAGCAGCTAAACTCTCACAGTGTTACACTATTAAATAAGCTTAAACATAAAGGGAAAGAAAAGTCATTTATAGCCTCTTATATCCAATACTTTGTGCTGTTAAACCAATTCATGAAGCCTCTGGTGTTACGTATCTCATGTCTGAAAAGGCTGCAGAAATAAAATGACAGAGAAAACTAAAGGATGAAAAATTCTGCTAGAATACGAGAGTCCTGAGGTAAGTGATGCTGATCTGACATGAAATAGTTTTTTATAACGCTATCCATATTTACCCAAGAGTGTGAAAAATATATTCAACATTTTTTTGGCTTCTTTCATTACTTTTTATTTTATTTAATATCCTCAACAAAACAGGAAACTATAACCAAGAGGTTTCAGGCAGTTCAGAGGGCTTAACCCTGGGTTTTCCATCCTACGACACTTGTTATTGAGGTAAATCACCATGGTAACTTATGCTGAATGGTTAAACTGCTACAGAGCAGGTTATCTCCGTATCCTCGTTTCGACTGAATTTTTTGTTTTAGGATCACGATTAGATTCAATTTTTTATTTTAAATGTTCTTTCCTAAAGCACAGAGAGTGATACCTTTACTTTAGTCTATAATAATTGGTTTTATTCATTAAATTTACTACAGAAAATCTTTTTTTTAAAAGATGGGTTACATATAAGGGATGCCGTTTTATTATTGTATCACTTTGGAAACTTGGGTCAAATTTTGTAAAACATAAATGTAACAGTCTTCTCGGGCAAGTCAAAAAACAAGAAAAATATGTTGTTTTTTGTTTTACAAATCTGATCTTTTTGTTTATGATTTAGTGGGCTGTGACACTGATTTAACACTCAGTTGCTCTTGAGTGTCCACCCCCCCCCCCACACTCACACACACACACACACACACACACAGGCTTCAGGAGCTGTATCTTATGCCGCTAATTGCAGCATTACATTTTACATTTTATGTAACCCAAAAACAAACAGAAGGTAAAGGATAAACCCCATAAAAACAATACTGGGAGCTGTAACAAGTGCAATATGATCCTACCAGACTGAGTAAAGCAACACGAGACACACATAAAAATCAAGCTGATGTAAGATGTAAACATTAAAAACAACGGTTTCATTAGTACGACTTTAAAAACATTCATTTATAGTAGTCTGACTGAAATCGTGCAAACTGGAATTTTTCAAACGTGGACTGAAACACTCAGATGGTGTGTTTTTCTGTCTAATTCTTCCTGCATATTTCTATTCAGCTGCACATCCATCACGTGTATTTGCCCAGCAGCAACACAAGCAGCAGGTAACAACAGAGAATGATGACGAGGAAGAGGCAGCGTGCATCTCAGTTATAAAAAATATTAGCCATGTTACATTCACATCGAGGTAACAGATGTTCAGCTCAACATACAACATGGTATCAATTTGCTACCAGCATAATTGTTTTATTAACTACTTTTGGTCTGTGGAGAAAATCCAAATCCAATGACCTGCAAGAAGGGATATTATCACCTGTAGCCAAAAAGTGGGACATATTTTAACCAATAAGCTGATTCCTGTTCCACGCTTGTGCACTAGTAGATTTAAGCTTTTGCGTAAACCATCCCACTGAATAGGATAAAACTAAAGTTAAATCAGAATCTGCTCCAGTGTGCCGAGATCATGAGATACTTTTCTCCTCTGTTTTCACCTGTGAGGCAGAGGTATAGAAACCACAGTGAGCTCTGCAGGCTTCTCTCCCTGAGGTGACTGATGAGAAGCACCGTTTGAACCGTGTCTGTATGCCTCAGAGGATAACTTTCACCAAACACCACACGCAAAGTCAGGAAGATAGGTGTCTGGCCTGGTAGGCTATACACACATATCCACAGATTTTTAGGACGAATGAGGCGACAAAGTGCACTCATGGCATTTTAGCTGTTATAAATCAATCATTTCCAAACTGATTTAGCCGGGTCGGTGGGGTCACCACGTCAAAAACATGCTCAGCTTGGCTCATTCATCAGGGTTAATTTCTGTTTTGAGTGTTCTCAATGCTGATGAGACAAATTACTGCTCCCAAGTATGACACCCAAATCTTCTATCAAAATGTGTAATATTCCTTTCAAATGTTGTTTATAGTGGGACACGTTTGTTTAAACAATGTAAAAAGCACAACAAACATACACACACATGAAACCTAGAGTATGTTCTCAATTTATGCACTCATTCATCCACTTTCCATACAGCTTAGTCTAATTCAGGGTTGCAGGGAAGCTGGAGCTTATCACAGGTCACTTATCAGCAGGTGAGAGGCAGGGTACAGGTTACCAGCCATCACAGAGACAAACGAGCATTCATGCTCATTGCTAAGGACATTTTAGAGTGACCAATTAATGGAACATGTCTTCAGACAGTGAGAGGAAGCCGAAGTACCCGGCAGAGAAACCCACGCAAACCCAGATGGAACAAGCAAACTGCACAGAAAAGGGTCACTGTTCAACCTCCTGTTCTCAATTTAGTGTCACCTTAATATAATTAACCTACATAGATTGTATCTATATACGTTTTTGGGTTTTCATTTTAAGCTTTGTATTATTAGTTTGTTTTTTGAAGAAAATGCAGGAAAATAAAACTCAAAAATTCAAAAAAAGGAAAAAAATCTTAACTCATAAACAAAACTTCCAGATATTTCCTTTAAATAATCAATGTTTTAAAATTAGAAATCAGAAGTAAGAATTATTGAAAGCTTACCTCATTTTTTTACTTTACAAAGTGTTTGCATATTAGGATTAGGTTTTATCATAATTGAATCACACAAATGTGTCGTTATTAGACTGAATAAATACGCTCCTATATAGTGACGGGAATTCATGGCTTCACAAAGATAGGAGTCTAAATCATGTTTGCATTATGTCATTGTCCAGTATGTTTTTTTTCCAAATAATCTTTTATATTTGATTATTGTTTTACACGATTTCCTGTTATTGCTCATTCTGAGTTAAATCCAGGGATTGTTTATTTTTGATTACTCTGACATGGAGTCATTCTGAATCTTTCTGGTGTTTACGTGCACATGTACATGTTTTCAGGCTCCAGAGCAGTTTGAAACTGCACAATCCTTTCTCTCATTAGTGGAATTGTGCAGTCTCAGATGTATATCAGACCAGTTTAAAAAAATTGAATTATACATGATGTTCAGAGAGTTAGCACCACAGTCTCACAGCAGGTAGGTTGCTGGTTCAAGCCTTAGCCACAGTGGCTCTGTGTTAGACTGATGACCTGTCCAGGTCTACCTGCTTCTCGCCTGCTGGTCGCTGGGATAGGCTCTTGCTTCTCCATGACCCTGAACTGGATTATGTGATGTAGAAAATGTGATGTTGCCATTTTTCTATAGGAGCTCTATCTGACCCCTTTGTCCATTAGCACCAGTGCTACCTGCTTGCCTCTCTGTCGTTCTACCAACATGCACTCTCGTGTTCATTTTGAATAATCTGCTAATAGTGGCAACCGATGAGCACAAATCATTTTAGTTTTGGACGGGTGCCCATTTATGCAGGCCAGGTAACTGGACCAGTGTATTTCACCATGATTCTTCTTCATTCAGTCAGGCCACCTAAGGTCCAAGGCCACTGGGAATTTTATAGCTGCCCCTGACATCCCGTCCAGGCCAGCCAGGTGAGGCGTCCAGGACGCATCGAGAGGAGCTCGATGGATGACCAAGCTTCTAACCCGATCTCTAAAGGACAGCCCAGCCACACTGCAGAGGATACTCACATTTCAGCTGCCTGTATTCACAATCTTGTTCTTTCGGTCACTACTCACATAGGTGAGGGTAGGAACATAGACTGACTGGTAAATCGGGAGCTCCCGCTCCTTCTTCACCAAGACAGTCAGGTGCAAAGTCTACGTCACTGCAGACGTCGAGTTACCTGTCCTTCTCACACTCCATCCTTCCTTTACTCGTGAACCCGAGATACTTGAACTCCTCCACTTGAGGCAGGACCTTATTCCAAACCCGGAGAAGACACTCCACCCTTGAGAAACATGGTCTCAGAATTGGAGGAGCTGATCATTATCCCAGCTGTTTCACACTCGGCTGTAAATCGCTCGACAGAGCTGGAGATCACGGACAGAACCACATCATCTGCAAAGAGCAGAGAACCAATCCTAAGGCCACCTTGGTCCACTGCCGGCAATGTAGACAAAGCCGACACTGGTGGTACAGGAACCGGTAAGCTCGGACAAAAATGTCCGGTACCACATGCTTTTTGGAGAAACCCCCACAGGACTCACCCCCAACTCTATATACAAAAAATACAGTAAATGCTTCATATAATAAACTTATAACAGATAATGTGATATTAAGGATCATGCTAATGGAATTTAGCTGCAGGTAGCTATTAGTCCTAATCTGGAAGGTTCTGAGGCGTCTGCAGATGTACATACATACCGACACATGGTAGAGATAACTCGGGCAGGCTAACTTCCATATTTTTGTATTAGGTGCCATTAGAGTTAGTAAAATGTTGCTATATGAAATAGTAGTGATGGTGTCTAAAGGGTTAAGCTGAAAATAACAGCAAAAACAAATTCTTTCATGTTTCTTGTCTGTATTTTGCCTGAGTATCATCTACATCAGATATAATGCTACGATCAAACTCTACCATCCCAGGAGCTCGGCGTTTCACAGCAGAAACACATTTTCTTGTCTCCAGCTCATGGAGAGAAATAAATAAACATAGTTTGCAGACATGAAAGACAGCAGGAGAGTCTGAAAGTGAGACCTGTAGCAAAACAAACACCATGGATTTGCCTTTTTGAGGAGGAGTATGCAGGTAACAGGATTTCTAGCGTGTTATCAGAGCAGTGATGCCAGAATAAAGATCTATTTCCATCTTGCAGCTAAACCATCACTCAGTGTGTGGTTGTCCTATTATTCATTCAGTAAACAATTCATGATTCACTTTGACACAGTGTGATACAATTTCCTTTTCCAGACACCTGCACAGTGTCAGAATATATGCAGGAAGACCGGCATGAACTAAGACGACTCATTCAAGACGCCTCTACAAAGCTGGATTTAGTTTCATACTATTTCTGCAATATTCTGTCCTCTGCAACTGCATGTAGGAGCGCTCATTACTCTGAAAGCAGAGCTGCCAACAGAAACTTTTTTTCTTCTTTTGTAGTTATTTTCTGGCACCGTTTGTTGTCACCAACAAAGTCATTTACTGGTGCTGTCCTTTTTTAATCTTAAAAAAAAACTTTGAACATGGAAAACTTATATAAATGCACCAGCAGTGCCACAAAAGCAACATAAAAAGTCAGTCGATCATTTTCTTAACTGCTTAATCCAATTATGGGTTGTGAAGCAGGGTACACCCTGGTCGGGTTGCCAGCCCATCACATAACAAATATGTTTTACCAAAATATCTGCATTATCTACAGATGTTTCTGCATAATGACTGAAAGTTTGAACAAAAACAATTTTGTTTTATCAGATTTTAATAAAGTTTGATTGGCTGAGTGTCTCTACAGTATTTAATTGTTTCTTGTGAGAGAAGCAACCCTCCTAAAAATGCAAGTCTTCTCCAACTGGTCCGCTCTCCTGGGGCCTCATTTATAAAACTGCGCATAACAAAGATGACTGAGGCCCACGGAGGGAAAATGAGACGCACACAAAATTCCCAATTAATAAAACAGAGTGCATGCACATCCCACGCCTGTTTATAAGTCAGAATAAAAATGTGGCGCACATAAGGGAGCGCATTTCTCCACCCACATGTTGGCTATAAAAGGTCAGGTGAGCACCTCTGATGAACATTAATCATCTATTTTCTATGATACCTCAGCAGGGAAAGAAATGTGTGACTGAGCTCCTGATAGACAACAGTGAAACATGTAAAAGGCTTTTATTTGGTAGGCACAGGATGGAGATCACCAGTGGCAGACACGCTGTAACCATATGCGCCACAAGCACCAGATGAAGATGTGGGTCATTTATTCCTTTGTTTCAGATTTTAAAATGAACATGTTCAGACACCAGTGAGACGTCTCTGACACCAGCTTTTTTCAGTTAAAATACTTGAGTTCCTGTGTCTCCCTGCTTCGTGTTGTACCACAGCTGATTGGAGAGGGTGGGCCACTGCCTTCACAGCACCTCGTGCACCTCCAGCAGCCGCGTTCTTACAGAGGGACACAACCAGCATCATCAAGGAGGTGGCCCAGGAGTTAAAAGAAATAAGGACAATCCTTACATAAATAACACTAAAACTAAAATGTGTGAATAAATAAAAATGTTCTACCTCTTGTGCTTTACAACAGTGTTGCATCACCCTTAGACTCTAACATGAGGGGTGTTTAAAGACAACACACGTCTCTGGTGGTTGAGTCACATTTTTCTAGTGACATGTTATAGCACACACCCTCACTACCATGCACAGCTTTACAGGTGTGTAACAGGCTTCCTCCTGAGGCATCGAGGCTCCGCCACCTGCACTTCAGCGGCCTGGTGGCCCGTCTGGCTTTATTGAGCACAGCCCAGGGGCTGTCTGAACCGGGGGGGCTATCATATCCAACCATCACTTAACTTTCTGAACAGCTGTTATCCTCTTGATATCCTGCTTGTAGCCTAACAGATGAGCACTTTTGTACGGTAACCATGTTATTTTATTTGTAATTATTAGGTTAATTTAGAACTTAATTTGTGTGGCGGCATACTGTTTACCTTAATTAGCTGTGTGAAGTGGATTTCACACACCTTTGTTTCACCACGGCAGAATGTGTTTTGGTTGTTGAGGTTCTTATAAACAGCATGTCTGTTACTGTTGTAAATCTGGATTTAGTCTTAGAGAACCATCTATTAAATAGGTATTTTTTTCATTTCTGAATAACAATGCATTGTATTTTATATGGAAGTTTATATTAAATTTGTCACAGATATTTCACATTTTATAGAAATTTAAAAATGTTTATTCTTCTGCTTTTGATGTGACATTTCACAATTATCCCGTTTTTATGCCGCAGTGTTATAAATGAGGCCCCTGGCCTAAGTAAGTGCCACTTCAGCATGAGCTCTGATGAAATTAAAAATGTCAAAGTTATAAATGTCCCTGAGTACCGCTTTAGTCAGAACATTTATCACCAGGAAATAATTTAGAAAATATCTGAAATGACAGAATGGTGTATGAGACATATGATAATACATTAGAAATCATTTTAATCTTACTGGAACTTCAAGGTTTTGTGTGTGGGAATAAATATTTGAATTTTACAAATAAATATTAAATTATTACCGGTAAGAAGATTGAAGAAGATTAATTTTAGAAAGTTGTGGCTAGCAGTTTGTTAGCTTAGCTTCGCACAGACTTTAAAACATCCATCCATCCATGTTCTACCGCTGTATCCCAGAGCGGGGTCGCGGGGGGGGCTGGAGCCAATCCCAGCTCAACGGGCGAGAGGCGGGGTA
>JBAMHV010000010.1:4404012-4414118 GCA_037177535.1 Pseudomugil gertrudae
GGTGTTCTTATTCTGCAGCTTCCTCTCAAGCCCAGATTTATATTCCCTCCTAGCCCGCCTAATGGCTCTTCTCAGATCATGTTGAGCCACCCTTGCTTTGTGCCGATCTCCAGCTTTAAAAGCCTGCTTCTTCCTATTTAACAGGATCTTTGTACTGCTTTTTATCCACGGCTTGTTATTGGGAAAACAACGTACCCTTTTCAGAGGCACTGCCACCTCTGTGCAAAAGTTGATGTAATCCGTGACACACACCACAGCCTGATCGATGTTACCGTCACTGTTTCCCAACAATAAATCCCAGTCAGTGGACTCAAAGCAGTCCCTCAGCATGCCTGTTGTCTCAGGAGTCCATTGTCTAAAAGATCTACTGACCTTAGGCAGCCTCATTACACATGGCTTATATGATGGTCTGAGCTGTATGAGGTTATGGTCGGACCTACCAAGGGGGGGCAGAGCCTCTACAGTATAGGCAGATTTTACATTCACATAACACAGGTCCAGAGTGTTGTTATGTCTGGTTGGACAATTCACATATTGTGTGAAACCCCCTAAGTGAGAGCCCACCTCAACATGGATAGTTTATATAAGAGAAATCCATGATATGCTTCCCTCTATTGATGATGCATGCAATACATTGTTAATGTAAATCATGAGTCTTCCTCACACACTAGAGTTCCTCAGGGTTAAGTACTTGAACCAATACTTATTCTATACATGCTGCTTTAAGGTAACAACATTGGTAAAAACTTTAACTTCTATGTGGATGATACTTTTTTTTTTCTTAGAATTTTTAAGTGTTTTAGCATTTTTTTTATTGGCAATTAGAATAGAATTTAAAATTCTTCTCACATGTAAAACTCTCCATGACCAAGCTCCATTGTATATCAGAGACCTCATAGATCCATATGTTCCAAACAGAGCACTTTGCTATCAGACTGCAAGTTAACCTGCAGTCTTAGAGTCTAACAATGGGAGGAAGAGTCATTAGTTATGCAGTCATGGGGACATCCCATAATGCACTGAGCACCTCTTTTTCCTCCATATATAAATATATAACAGTACGGACAATATTAACATATTCTCCTTTTCTCTGCAGGTCATGCTGGATAAAAGCTGCAGTGTGTGTTAACCTGTCTTTCCTGTCCTCTCCACTCCAGTTAGTCGAGGTGGATGGCTGCCCTCCCTGAGCCGGGTTCTGCCGGAGGTTTTGCTTCCTATTAAAAGGGAGTTTTCCTTCCCACTGTTGCCTCATGCAGCTCAGGATGAGAGATTGGATCAAAGTCAAGATTCAATACAATCTGTTGCTTTTCCTTAACTAGGCTATTGATTATGAACTGTCTCAATTTGAAGTGTCTGTAAAGTGCTCTGAGATAACGTTATGAAGTGTTGCTATATAAATAAGGTTGAATTGAATTGAATGATATTAGAAATAAATATCTGCAAGTAATAAACAGAACTAGGTGTCTAGGTGACACGAAAGGAGAGTAGCTGTATGTGGTGGGAAAACAGGGCGGTGTGAGTGTGTGCATTATGTTTTATCCAGTAGGTACACAAATTAATCTAACCTGATAATTATCCAGCTGAAAACACTGACAACTAGAAATAGTACACACTGAGGAAAACCCACAAAAGGAAAACCTTCAACAAACAGTGGAGAGAAAACAACCAAGTACACTAAACAAAAATAACTTTACCTGTTCAGTGAGTTCACTGTGTAGTAAATAAACTCAAAAGAGCAAAGGGGTAAAAATGAAAATAACGATCTTGCCACAACAGGTGGTGAACACAAGGAAGTGAAAGAAGCTGCTTGTACAGTGTTGCAGTCTTAGAAATGTGTCTGGAATAAAGAGAAATCAGTGATGTGTGTCGTGTCCCATATATTCTGACAGCAGCATTCCACCGAGGCTGGAAACAAAGATTTACAATCACCAAGTTAGCGTCACTCCTCACGCAGAACTGTGTCAGTGAAGCCATACAATTCTTTCAAGGCAACAAATTCTACTTCTTTGTTCATATATCAGCTAAAATGGGCCATGGCACACAAGCGGATGAGGTTTCTGTTTTATGACATGGGAGAGTCTGCGTGATGTGAACAGCAGCAGCAGTTACAGACCACTGTTGCATGCATACAGTTACAACATGATAACTGAGATCAAAAACTAGCCACACTGTCATCATCTGTAGTTGGGCATTATTTGAAACTGTCAGATGCTTGCAGAGGACAGCATTGATGGATGATTACAGGATTCTCATCATGGTAAACGCAGCAGCACACACACACACACCACGTTACATCATAAAAGGCAGAACAGTCCTGCAAAACCAGGTAATATTAAGCAAAGATCCAGCTGAACCAGAATGACATGATGAAAAAAGCTTGAAAGTTGCAGCATCTCCTGTAAAAGATAATAAATAATAATGATTGTAATGTAATGATCATTATTATCACCACGCCAGGCTGCATGACCCTGCAGGATATGTGTTAATCTGTGCAGATAAAGCAGGTTCTTCTTCAGTAGGACTGACTTTGACCCAGTGAGGACGTGACTCCTCACTCTCATGTTTCTTTCTTTCTTGTTTTTAATTCAGGTATTTATTTTTTACCTCTACAGCAGTGTTTCTCAAACTTTTTCAGTCTAAGGACCATTTAACCTTTACAACATGAACTCACGGACCACCTGACTCTAAACATCCCAGGAACAATATGTTAATATAAACCATTCACAAGTCTACAACACCAAATGCAGCTTTTACAATACTTTTATTGTAAAATATCTGTTATTTTATTTTTTCTTCTTTTAAGTGACCCTGTCCGAAGCCACTGCTTCATAGTTGTTTGGATATAAGACGGGTTTGGTGTAGCAAAACTGAGTGTGACAACGTTTTCAGTTAATTCATATAGATTCAGATTGTCGTGTTGTTCACCTTGCAGACCACCAGGGGGCGCTCACGGACCACTAGTGGTCCGGGGACCACACTTTGAGAAAGGCTCCTCTACAGGATGCTTCCCTGGAGTTTCCTGTTATTTTTACTTCAATGACGAGTCTGTTTTGCTGTTAATGTGAACTGCTTTATCAACAATTGATTACCAATAGGACTTAATTCCTGGCTGAAACCATGCTAACTGAGGCTAATTAAACAGAATTGTGGTTTGTATGGTCTTATAAAACTGGAAAAAGAACAAATATACAGGTTTGTGCCTGTTTGTTTGTGCGACTGGAACGGAGACTCGTCAGACCAGCAACGTTTTTCCATCTTGTCCAGTTTTGGTGAGTCTGTGTGAATTGTAGCTTCAGTTTCTAGTTTTTAGCTGACAGGAGTGGCACCCGGTGTGTCTTCTACTGCTGTAGAGCATCTGCTTCAAGGTTGGATATGTTGTGTGTTCAGAGATGCTGCTCTGTATATCTGGGTTGGAACCAGTATTAATTGACTTCCTGTTGTCTTTCTATCATCTCCAAACCAGTCTGCCCATTCTGTTTTCCACAAAAACAGTTATCTAAATCCCTTTGGCTGCCTTGTGATTGGCTAGTAAATATTTGTATTAACGAGAAATAGAACAGATTTCCTAATAAAGTTATTGATGAGTGTAAATGAGAAAGATTCTGGTACTTAAAAACTGCTAGCATGCAACAAACTAAATCTAAGGGAAGAAATATTTAAAGTTGACTAAATAAAAAAAACCATTATAAAATAGTTTGACGGCTGAATGGTGGACGACAGGTTTCAGCCTTCATCACGCAGCCTTTCCTGGAGCAAAATGACACCCTAACCCTGAAACAACAACACTCTTTACCATTATCTGACACATGTCAATACCTGCATCTGTTAGCTGACTGAATATTTTTTTCCCACTTGTTTCCTGTCAAGTTTGAGCAGCGATAAAGTGTTACCATATCTCAACAACCTTTGAAGTGTCATTTCCCTGGTGAGCAATTTGCTGAAGGGGGTGCAGAGTGTCAAGGTGAGCATGTGCTGTGGTGTTGCCTACCAGCTGCCAGAGGCTGAGAGAGAGGATGAGGACAGAGCCGGTCCTTCACATCCTCAAACTAAAATATCCACAAATCTATTAATGTGCTTGTGTTTTACAGTAGCTGTGACACACACACACAAAGTCACACTCGTGTGTGACTACTATTTGTAAAGCAGAATTAAACTCATTTGTCTGAGTTGATTAATTTTTTTGTTTTATTCAGACCAAACTGATGAAAAATTGATAACATTTATATTGTAATACTGAGAGATAATTCAACTACATTACTTTGCTTTTTCTCACCATCCTCCAACTTCTCCAAAAGCAGCTCCATCATTTCCGAAATAAAGTTTACACAGATGCTTTCCGCTTGTCCAGCTGTGCCAGTACCTGATTTCGGTGTTTTACAATGGAGAATAAATCACACACGAATAAGTGTGTGTGCGGACAAGCTGGTGAAGTCAATAAAAATAGCTGAACAGCAATTTGTGTTTGACTTGTGCTCAACCGAAGGAATGACATATGAAGCTAATCATACAAGCACAGGACAGATGGCATCCACCTGTGACATCTAGGCGTTGCCATTCATCACCTGAAGCGGTGTTGATGGTCCTGACGGCCTCTCTGGCGCTGACTCTGTTGTTTGGGGGATAGTCAGGAACAGGAACAGTGTTTTGATGGCGCTTCTCTGACATCCGTGGACTTGCTTTAGAAGGCTGATGGCTGCAATGCAAAGAGCAACAGCATCATGGAAAAGGTTAGATTTTTACACGAGGAATGATGGAGAAAGAGGAGGAAAAAGGATGAAATGATTTGCATTTTATAAAGTGATTTATGGGAAGGAGATAGAAATGAAGATTAAAGGTGAAATAAAAGTGATAAAAATGTTATAAAGGAGATGAAAATTGGTTTGTGTGTGTGTGAGTAAGAGCGACAGATGTTTTAACCAAAGAGGATTTATGCTTGAAACGCTGCCTGGTTTCCATTACAGCTGCTGACACTCTGGGTTTTACACATAATGCAATGACATGTGCACCGTCATAAACACACTCGCACGCACATGCACACACACACACAGGTAATTTCACACATAGCAGCTAGTGATACCCTCCTCAGCTCACCCCGACTGGCTGTGCTGCTCGTCAATCGCATCCACCGCACTCTCTACAGAGTTCAGGAGAGACTGGATTTGATTGGCCGATTCTTTCAGAAGGAAGCGGGTCACAAATTGCTCCACGTTGGTCCCTCTCTCATACACCTGGAGAAAAGATTGAATAAAGAAAAAAAAGCACATAATTCCACATGTCACTTGCAATATGAGACTAAAAGCAAATCATTCTGGTCGACATTTTTATTCTAAACATCTATAAAATCTGCATAAAAAGTCTGTTTTTCTTAATCATGTCTTTATGTCTTCACAGGATTGCCCAGCAGCCTCACCACTTCACCTCCCAACATTTATTTAATGGCTGAGGAGCTTCTCAGAGCAGAGAAATAACAAGAAAGAAGGCTAGAAACAAAGAGAATTCTGTTTTTACCCTAAAAACCATACGAACAGTCTGAGCTTAAATTGTGACCCATGGGGGCATAGTTAAAGCAACTAAAGTGCTGTTGTTGCTTTTGTACTGTAAGTTGTTTCAGTTGGGATTAAAAATATGAGGACAAGCTGAAATGTTAGGCTTCTTTCCTCATTCAACACAACATTAAAACAAATGGATAAAGTCTTCTGCTGTCAGTATCATTCAGTGCATCAATACCAAGTCTGACTCGCACGGTCGCACACGAGCATCACGACCTCACAATCATCATAAGAGCTGCTTCAGAACCTCTAAATGTAACAAAATGAGAATGAAAACGCACATAGTCACCTGAATGTGGGCAGTTTGGAGTGTTTTAACTCAAACAAGAGCTCTCTGAAGATGGGACTTGAAACAGAGAGGTGATATTGGATGACAGATTCCTAGCAGAAGTCCCTGAGCTGTTCTGCTCACAAGCTGAACTCAGGAAACTACAGAGGATCTGCAGCTTCAGATAAGGCTGGAGTTGGAGGCTCCAACTCAATTGACCTTATCTCTGCAACCTTTTAATTATTTAGGATATAACTGCTTGCTAAAATAGACTCCCAAGGAGGCGCAGCAGGCCTGTCATGCATTTTTAGAAGCTGCGTACACAAAGCTGTGGTCAGGTTGGGTGTTGTCCTCTCAAAATTATAGTTACATTATGAGAGGAAGATTATTCTGTTGACAGAACTATAAGCTGCCATCGTAAGTACACCAGCTAATCTGGTTAAACAGCTCACCGTCTACATGAGTAAAGCAAGCAAAATATTTAAGCAGTATTTTAACACTAAACACTCTTTTCTTTATTAATTTGTATATATATATATATATATATATATATATATGTAACAGAGTAAATAGTTTTATTCCACTTGCCACACATATTGTAATTAACTGTATGGCACTTTAGTGTGTTAGGCCTTGGACGTTATTACAAATTCTGGCGTTATTACGTCATCAGCTACGCTGATAGTTGCCAGTGTTGGGACGGATGCGTCTAAGGTAAGACAGGTTTACTGGTGCTCTGTATGTGGGAGATAATAACCTGTATCGCCATGGCAACTTATCTTAGAGCAGGCAGGGTTTCACCTGAAAACCTTGCCTGCTGGAAGAACTGAATGATCTGTCTCCAGATCATTGAGTTCCCTTAGAAAATTAAAACAATAAAGAATGAGGGTGAAGGGTGCAAGTGCTGCTGCCTGAAGGCTCATTTAAGCTCAATGCAGAAGACGGATACGCAGATGGACCAACGTTTGTGTCTGTCTCCCGTGTCGTTACACACATAATGCGGTCCTCTTTCAAGAGGCTTAGCTATCCATCACGTACCCTAAGCAATACCACTGGAAATGGTCGGGAGCAGTGTTGAGTTGAAAAGTTGACACACCAAAGAAGAAGAGGAACGACAAGAAGATAAAGCAGTAACCAACAAATAAATAAGATGTTGAAAAAGAAACATGAACAGCTGAAAAATAAACAGATCAAGATGAAAACAATTTTAAAAATCTTGCGGTTTCATTTCTATTTTTGTTTTTTATGGTTCCAAACAACTTCTTGGTGGTGCATTACTGCGAGTGACCGATGTGAAAACCTAGAAGTGAACTCTGAACTCGGCACTGACCACTAGTGGATGCAGCGACATAACTATAGCAAAGTAAAACATTGATGAGGGCAGCGGCATATGACAAAGTTTAAAACAGGTGTCTCCTTTCACATACGTAAGGAAGCAGAAATGAGCCTTATAGCAAAAATCTGAATCGTAGCTCGTATCATAGAACTTTTCTCAATTTGCCTCTAGTTTTGTTTCGACACCTCCCGGGTGTCCCGTTTGCAATGTTGCATAAACACTCCATAACGTGTAAAATTGGGATGATGGGTCGAGAATCCTTTTTATTCCAGAACCACAATAATTTGAACAAAACCCAAATATTTATTTGGACAAGTTCATATTGCATTGACTTAAATCCAATCAGATCACTTACATGTAACAGATCTTATTTAAGAAACTAATCTGAGCTGCCTGCAGTCCCAACAAAGCCGCATATCAGACCATAATTAACTACACATGTACTCCAGAGAGTGGAGTCAGTCGGTCATGTCAGCTTTTCTGTCAGAAGTCACAGTGTAGTGATTCAGGAAGACAATTAAGGTTCCTGTGCAGTCAGCCATTCTCCTCTTCGCTCTAATCAAAGACAAAGTGTCCCACGAGAAGCCAAATCACACAGGCCGTCCTGACTTCCATTATCACAGTCAATGCCTTTTACACACATGCAAACACACAACTGATCCACTTCACCTCAAGTGGGAATAGTTGATTCAGCTGTATTTCATGAAATTCCAGGGAAACTGCAAAGTGCAAATGTATCTAACACAGCAAACAGAAGTCATTACAACTGTCTGATGCTTTAACCTACAGCATATTAATAACCAGAGTCCTGAGATTTATCAAATATGGAAACATGTCGGAATACATGGAAATCATAAATAGACATCTTAGCTGTTTTGTTTAGGCAAGGCAAGTTTATTTATATAGCACCTTTCATGTACAGGACAGCTCAAAGTGCTTTACATTTTAGAGTTTAGAGGATCAAAAGTCCATGATGAGGACATAATGGGATTTTTTACACAGATGCACAGAATCAGAACAGTGTGTTAAAACACACAGCTCAATGCTTTGTAAAACAAGGTTGTATTAGACTATTTACCATTTCCAATATTTCTGCAATACCTTTACAGTAGTGGTTGCAGCTGAGTTGTACTCATTTTCCCAGCTGGGAAAAGCCCCGACAACAATGTGCTGGAGAAATAATGAGAGTAGCTGAGGATAAAGCCTGAACAGTTTAAATAAGGTGTTCTGAGTTAGACTAACTACTGGAAGGGAAATCACCTGTTTGCTTATCCCCCAAAAGCTTCTGAGTGGTGGGAGCTGGTGTCTGAACACCAGACAGGCCCAGTTTATATCTGCTAAGATCTTATGTTCATGTAGTATCTGAATGGTTTATGTATAATTTACTATATATTATCCAGCCATCCATTTTCCACACCGCTTCATCCAATTCAGAGTTTCAGGTAGCTGGAGCCTATCCCAGCAATCAACGAGCGAGAGGCTGGGTACCAGTTTGCCAATATCACTTCCTACAGTCTTTAAAGTCTGACAGGCATGTGAATGTCAACATGTTGCATGTGTAACAATTATTTCCTAGACAGAGTGAGACAAGCATGTTTAAGGAGAGAGGAAAGCAAAAGCCAAATTCAGTGGTAGCGGAGGCACTTTATATTCTCTGATTGCAAGACCAATGTTTCTCCAGTCCAGTAACTCCCTGAGTTTTTTTTGCAAGATTTGCACTTGTAAGATCTACCTGTGCTCATGTGTGAGTGTCGTTGATATTACAGATGCTAGAGGGAACTTTTGCAGGTTTTGAGGTTTGCATGCTACATGTTCCTGCATCAGTATTGTGGGTCACAGTCACAGTGACAAAATGAATCTGGGACATCCTGCTCTCAGCTGTCTTTTATGATCATCATCAGAGCAGGTAAATTATCTTAACCACACACCATGCCTTTTTAGATTCTATTTGAAGGTAGTTAAAACAAAAATAATATTAATTATTAACCACTAAACGTCAGCATGTTTAAATATTTTATATGTATTTTTTAAACTGTAGATAAAAAAATCACTTTGCTGAAAAGCTGGAGCTTCACTATTTTAACATCGGGCTTCTTGCAGGTGATGAAAAAAGTATCAGACAGCTTTCCTAATTGATCTGAGGAAATGTTCATTTTAATAACAATAAAAGTATAAGTCACATTTTGAAGTTTCACATTTGCAAACGTTAGCTTTTTAAAAATAGCATCAACTCTACTTATCTTGAAAGTTTTCATGTTTTCTATTTAAAAAAACTAACTTTTTGTGTTAAAACAAACTTGAGGGACAAATAAAAAGTCCCAGGTGACCAATATTTGTGTATAAATTCTAGTGGGGCAGCGGTTACCTGCAGCAGGTTCGGTTTGAGACTCACACAATCATTTCAGCCATAATGACTGTTCCACATGCAGAACAACAACAAACACTAACGTTTGTTTTTCTGCTTTTGGTTTTGTCTAGCCTCAAGCAAGCCGTTGCTCTGCTTCTCTGTGGTGTGATTTGTAGTGGGTTTTTTCTGCATAAGTTAGCAGCATGATAACATATGGCCTGTTTATATGCTCATGACTGTCAAGCTCTGCACAAAAAAGATTTATGTGAGTTTACAGGTGAAATTGTTTGCAGTGTAGTTATCAGGTGACTGTGCAACTTGAGTTGGAGACTTGCATCACTGTCAGCGCTCCCTCCACACAGAGCCTCTGTGTCTCCATCTGAGACACACTCAAGATGGAGACACAGAGCCTCTGTGTCTCCATCTGAGACACACTCAAGATGGAATAATTTCCCCTAACGAGACTAACCCCTGTAATCACTGATTACCACTTTCTCAAATCTCCTGTAATCAGCCACCTTCATCTTATCACAAAATACTGTGTGTGTGTGTGTGTGTGTGTTTGGGGGGGGGGGGGGGGGGGGGGGGAGACCGAAAAAACACCCC